>JAVJIF010034657.1:0-59986 GCA_038442645.1 Agave tequilana
ACATGCTACTCACGGTCACCACCATCACACATTGTATGCTCATGTGTACACTTGTACACATTGTGGACGTAAGGGCCACCTTGCTAAATTTTGTTATGATAGAATACATGTTTCTAATTTAGCAAATAAGTTTGTTTAGGTTAGGAAAGGTGCTAACCCCCATGGACCCAAAAGAGTATGGGTACCAAATACCACCCTATTGTATTTGATGTAGGTGTGGGCTCTTGCATGACGTGAGAGTTATGGTGCCTTGAGGTGGATGCGTTCCGAGCTTAAAGATTACCATTTGGATGCATCACTTTTAAGGGAAGGTTTGGTGGGAAGACCACCTTGGTTTGGAGAACTAGAGAGGTGCCTTCATCGGTTTTGGTATCGATCTCTAACTCCCGTTTTATTTACATGCTTTCACATCATTGATTTATAGTATGTCATGTTTTATTGTTCATTATGCTTATGCCATGTTCATTAGATTAGTGATATATATGTTTAGTTATTTGAGACACCCATGTTTATATGGATCTATATTTATGTGTTCTCACCTTGTTTTGAACTAATATGTTATCCTAGATCTAATTCACATGCATATACATAATGATCGTTTTATGCTTATCATGTTGATTTATTTCTTGTTTTATGCGTTAAGTTTTGAATATATGTTTAAATGTTAGTTTTCATTAAGACTAGGATTTATACTTGTACATAGAGTGGGACACAATAGATCTTTATATATTTGTATTTGAATGATTATTTGTACCATTAGATGTGCTAGTATAGTCTAGTTTTGATGATTCATGCATTTAACTTGTATTCCTATTTTATCCATGTTTCATGTTTTCATGTTTAAAGGAATTCCACATGAGCTTAATTGAATATTTTCATGATGCCATGTTTCACATTACACTTTTGCACTCACTTCATTTAAATGTTTCTCATGATTGTGTTTTCATGAGTATGATATGAGCTTTATGGACTTGAGTGTTTTTAGTGATCATGTGATTTACATAGTTTCATGAAAAATATTTTGTTTATTCCTTACTTGAAGGATTTCGTACTAGTTTACGAGTTTTTCCATATAACTAGTTACGGTATTCTTCGTTATGGTAGAGTTTTCAAACAAACTATATTTTCAAACCTATTTTTGAAAACCCCTACCTTCAACGGGCGGTTGGATGGGCGACCATGCCTATGTATGCTTTATATTGAAAATCATTTTAAACATGAGCATGATTGGGTGGTAGGTTATATGAGATATACATTTGATATTATTGTTGTTTCAATTAGTATCATTGGATTCTTTCAATTGGTATCAGTATTGACATTTCTTGTATACTCATATATATTTTTTGTATGTATGTATGCTTACACTTCATATAGTTTCAATTTCGATTGGTATCTAACTTTCATACATATATATATTTTGTTTATGCTAAGCTTGAGTTTTAATGATCATCATGTTTCAATTGATTAGTTTTCAATTGGTATTCTAATACAAGTTTAGACATTGTTTTTATTTGGTATTTCATAAAGGGGAGAGAAAACTCATATTTTATCTTTCAATTGGTATTTGGTTTACCATTGGTTTTGTATTCCACTCCTTGTTTTATGATAGAAAATAATAATTTCAAGTTGGTATCATATGCTTAAATGAATAATACTTTCAATTGCTATCAAGATTTTATTTGTTTTCTCAATTGGTATCAATGCCTCATTTACTTTCATTGGTCTCTATTGATCTATTTCTTTCAATTGGTATCCATAAAAAATTTATATTGATTTGTTTGATATCACCCCTTTATGATTCTATGTTTCGAACAAAAAGGGGAGAAGAATGTTTTGTTTTTACTTTAACCCCTTTGTTGATGATTGAGAAAAAGGGGGAGAAGTATTTGAGTTTATATGTTTATATGCATGTTTTGTTTTGTTTATTAGTTTGTCGTTTAATTGTTTAATTGGTATCAAGAGCATGTTTTTATTGGTATCAAGAGCACGTTGTATGCATGATGCATTTCATATGTTTGGTATCAAGAGCATGTTTTTGTATTTGGTACCTTGTTTTATGCATGTCTATGCATACATGTTTATGAGCTTTTATTGTATATTTATTGTTTATTGGTATGCATGAGTTAAGGGGGAGCTTCTTTGAAGCTTAACTTTAATCCATGCATATATAACTCCATGAGTTTTGTCATCATCAAAAAGGGGGAGATTGTTGGCCCAGAGGCCTTCCACTCTAGTTTTGATGATGATTAACTCATGTAGTTATGTTTACTAATTATCTTGTGATGTTTAGTTTCAGATCATTAACCAAGATATTAGTTGGTGATTGCTTCAACAAAGGAGTTTTGAAGCCTTTCACATGGTGGTTCCAGAGCCCGAGCAATAAGATCATACATAGCACTCGTTGGAGTCTAGCTCGGTGGATCACGGAGTTTGGATCGAGTCGCCTTGAAAATGGAGTTCCTCAAGAAGACTTAGGTATCCTAGTTTAGTTTGTTTTAGATCCATGGGTAAAGATTAGATAGTGTGATATGCTCAAGTTTACAACACACACACGTTTTATATGTTTTGGATATTGGTTTTCGGTTTTTTGGTTTAACCGATATTGGTTTTCATGAATAGATAGTATATCAAAACAAGTTTACTTGGTTTTATGTATATTAGATGTATTCATATACATGCATGCTTAACTTCCTAGACAAACTTAGTTTGACATACCTATTCATGAGTTTTTAGTGTTTTGGTATTTTAACAAAACATATTTTGGTAATTAAAGACAAAAACAATGATATGTATATGTTTCATGTATATTGGACTTATGTTCATATGCAACATACCTAAATGTGTTTAAGTATCATGTTTTTGTATTTAAATGAGTTTTAGGAAAAATCAGATTTCCTATTAAAAAATCCAAGTTTGGTAAAATACAGTTTTTAGTTTTTGACAAAATTTGTAAGACACAAAAATAGTCTAAAATATTTGAAATTTGTGTTGAAATTTTTAATACAAGTTTATATATCAATGTAAAATGATAAAACTATTTTTGTGAATTTTTAGAAGTTTTATGGGATTTATTAGAATATTTTTTAATCCTGTTTTCTGACCCAGAACAGTGCCTGACAGGCTCTGGCGGTCGACCGACGTGCACAGCTCTGTGCACGTTGGGCTGGCACTTGGGTCGGTCGACCGGGCGGTCGACCGGACCAGAGAGCCTTGCTCTCTGTTTTTGGGCGGTCTACCGGGCGGTCGACCGGCTTCTTCCAACGGTAAAAAATTTGACCGTTGGCGGTCGACCGGCGGTCGACCGCCAGCCGTGCTGGCTGTAAAAACAGCCAACGGCTAGTTTTCTATTTGGGCCTATATAAACCCCATTCCTTGGGATTTTGGCCAAGATTTTTTACAAGAAAAAATTCTCTATTCTCTGGTTTTTAAAACAAGTTTTCAAAGTGTTTAAGAGCTCAAAAGATCCATCTTATTTGTTTTAAAGTGTTTTGTTTATTTCAAAGAAATTAGGTTTTTGGGAATTAGTTTTGATCTAAAATTTCTATATCTATTTTGGTGTTTTCCCAAGAGAATTTCTTGATCAAAATACTTTGTTTTCCATACTTGAGCCTATCATGTTATCCTATTCTATTAGGATCTTTGTTTTGTGGAAAAAAGGATTTGTTTGAGTTGTGGAAACCTCCAAGAGTTGTAAACCCCTTCTTTGTTGGATATCCCTCTTTGATAGAGGTTGATTTGGATTGTGGGGTGCTCCCTCTTTGGTAGAGGTTGAGGTTGTGGTTTACTCCCTCTTGGTGAGGTGGAGTTGGATTGGGTTTGTATCCCTCTTCAGTAGAGGTGATTGTGGTTGTTTTGGCTAAGGGCCTATCCCTCTTGTGAGGTGGATTGTGATTGTTTGCCTCGGTGGAGTTGTATTGTTTGAGAGAGGAGTTTGGTACTCCCGGTTGTACAAATCCTCCTCGGTGGAGGTTCCCTCGGTGGGAGTCCTCGGTGGACAAGTTAGTGGATTAGAAATCCTTCTCGGTGAAGGCGGGGACGTAGAGCTAGGGGCTCGAACCTCAAAACACATCTTGTTGTTTACGTTTGATCCATTGACTCTTACTCTCTCTCTCTCTTTTATTTGTGCCTTGCATCTATTCACATTGCTCATCATATATTATATGCTTGGATTGTTTGTGTGTGCCTCACTTGTGCTTAACCACGAGAGCTTCATATAGCGCCTCAACTCTTATTCAGAGGAATCAAGAGGAGTTAGTCCAGAGCCCTTAACGGGGAATTCGGCTACACTCGTTGGTTGCACTAAGTGTTGTTGCAAATTAGTTTTGTAATTCCGCATTTAGTTCTTAGATTAGCCTTATCATCTATTCACCCCCCTCTAGGTGATTTCATCTTCGGCATCCCTTTCGTGATGGAATCAGGAATGCTTAAAACCCTCCTTCACTTTGATCATGATAAAGAGACTTACAGTATATGTATAGATCTTGTATGGAATAAATTAAATTTAACACGCAGTCCTCACAAAATTTCTTATCTTTAGTTTTTGTGAGGATTACGATCATAGTCACAGTTATCATAAATAGTGTTTTTTATGAGGACTGTGATCATGATCACAAGCCTCAGAAATAGGTTGCGACCATTTTGTGAGGGCTGCGATCACAGTCGCAGTCCTCATAAATAAGATATTTATTTGAGGACTGCGATCATAGTTGCAATATTCAGAAATAGGACATTTTCAAAGCGCTCCGCTTTTTTTTAAGCAATTGCTTAGGGATATTTTTATCTTTCGCCATTGATGAGCGCTTCAGCGTTTGACACGTGGGCGCATGCCCATGCTTTTAATAAAGAGGTGGCTAAAGCGAACAAAATTATGAAGCTGAATTTTTTTCTAATTACGATTTGACATAGGGGTATAGCGAAAAGTCCTTTGATACATTGGTGATGATAATATGCATGAGATAGATCATGATTCATAAGAAATTTCACCTAAAATAAATTAGAATGAATTAGAAAGTTTTTTTATCCAGATTAATAGATTATTAAAAATTAAATAAACTATACAAAGATAATTTTAATTTTTGTTATATATATTTTCAAATTATTGGAGACATATAATATTTTCAATAAAATATATATTTATTATACTAATTTCTCCTTATTACTGTATTGGAGTTCCACTTCCACATTGTGTGCACACCTTTTTAACTAGTAATATAAAATAATAATTTACAAGAATGGTGGTTAGCATTAATAAAATCCAAACTATAATGCAAAAATATACATCTTTTTAACTAGTAATATAAAAAAGAGATCCCTAAAATAGTGGTTCTCCTCTAAAAAAGTTCAAACTATAGTCCACAAAAAAAATGAAATCCCAAAATAGATAAATAGACAATCTAATAGAAGAAAAAAAATACATATGGGAAGCAATACAAAGTGAAAGTTTGTTCAATGTTTCATCTAAAAACAATCAAATCAAAACTCATAACATAAAATAAAATCCCAAATAGTTTCTTTTAACAGAAAATCAAATTTATAATATAGAAAAATATTTCATCTAAAAACAATCAATCGGACTTCTAACCTAAAATAAAATCCAAAATAGTTTGTTTTGAAAGAATCAAAACTTATAATATAGAAAAATATTTCAAACTTATAATGTAAATAAAACATCAAAATAGTTTGTTTTAAAATAAAATCGTATTTATAATACTGCAAAAATTTCATCTGAGAACATTAATTGAACTTATAATCTAAAATAACTCCCAAATAGTTTCTTTTAAAAAAATCAAGCTTATAATATAGAAAAATATTTCATCTAAAACCAAACAAATCAAACTTATATATAAAATATTTAAAATAAAACCCCACAATAATTTCTATAAAAAAAACTTATAATATGGAAAATACTTCATCTAAAATAATTAAATCAAATATATATATATATATATATATATATATATATATATATATATATATATATATAGGGTTACTGTACCTCAGCCTGCAGGCTGAGAGAGTTCTCAGCCGGCGGGACGTGGCTGAATATATGCCACACATCAGCCGCAGTGTGTTGGCGCCCAAAAAATCCCGCCTAAACAATCGTGAAACAAATTGACAAAAATACCCTTTTTTAATTCTAAAATGGAATAAAGTCATGAACAAACAAAATTTCAGTTGAATATATCTACAGTTATAAAATTCATAATTTTAATACATCGAAAAATATAATAAAAAAAATTGGATCAATATAATGTAAAATAAGCAGAAGCATTGAAAATTTAAAAAACATGCCATGGTCGCAGACTTAATACAATATAACAACTGCGACACAGTCGCAGTCACTAGTCGCACTCATAGTATAACAAAACGTTTTTATGCGACCTAATACAATATAATTTCAATTTTATATGACAACTGCGACACAGTCCCAATCACTAGTCGCAGTCATTGTATAACAAAACTTCTTTATATAACGTCTGCGACCCTAGTCGCATTCTATCGTACAACAATACGACCTCCTTCAGTACTGCGACCAAAGTCGCAATCTTCTTTCCCATGCCTTATGTAAAAGATTTTTAATATGCGACTAGGGTGGATTAGCCATGCGACTCTGAGATCAATTCGCGTATATCAAATCTTATAAAATTATTATATTAATTACACTGAATTAAATGAAGTAATTAATATTCTTTCTACCGTGATACAACAACAGTCTAGAAAAAAGAGATGCACTAATGTTAATCTCGAGAAAGGAAAGATGTGCACCATACGTAATCTAAAGATATAGGCAAACAATTCTATAAAAAGTTAATTTGTACTTCATGCATTAAACCTCTGGAAAAAAAAGAAAACTCTTTGGATTCTCCTGCAATAAATCTTCAATAAATATTTAATTTTTTTTACCACTTCTTACCATACTCAATCATCACCTGTAACAATTATTATTACTATTCATGTTCTTCCACAATATTGACCTTTATATAATGCTTGTTACTAATATATTATCTCATACCTAAAAACTATATTTTTGCTCTTCCTTTTCAATTTGATTTCAAAAACTTTCAAAAAAAATTCATTCTTGAATCATGTCTTCCCATCTTCTTCCTCTGAACACTTAGATTTCAACTTCAATCGTTCCCCCACCGGTCCTTTGTCTTCAGGATATTCTAGTGAATCTGATACCAGTCTGGACTTCACTCCTTTTGACTATCTCACTACATCAAATAATGTATTAACTGATCCTCCTATTCATGATGATAATGAAGTTTTCATGTGGGTTAGTAAAGAAGACATTATTCCTCTGCCACTTGACGGAGACATGCTTGATGAAAGCATGTCCTCTGATGCTGTAGGCTCGCTTCCTAGCAACGGGTCAGACGAAGAGCTTGATAGAGACGATCCATTCTGGGAGTTCATCGGTGAAACAAAAAAACCTCAAAAACAGGAAGATGATGAGGAAATAAGTGATGAAGAGGAAGAGCAGAAGAATGAAGACGATGAATCTGCTTATGATGGTGATAATGACGAGGATTAGAATTTCCTGATCTTCTGATATTCAATTATATTTTGTCTTCTTTTAAAAGCTTTTAATTCTATTTTTTTGTAAGGTCTCTTTCTCACTATATTAACTTATAAGATCTTTTAATTACATATCCAAACTGCGACTGCTGCTCTTAAACACTGCGACCATAGTCGCAGTCCTACTACGGATGCAATAATTAAAAATAATTCATACGTTATAGGCGGCTGAGACAAAAGATACGGTGAACTGCGACTATAGAATCAGTCCTTATTCAGATAACAGTCAAAATTAAAGAACAAAAAGAATATAAAATAATACGTAAACTGTGATTATACTATCGCTCTCGTTAAATACTGCGACCATAGTCGTGGTACTGCGATCATAGTCGCAGTCCATGGTCGCATAATATATGTAAAAACCAATTTAATTGTTCATAGGAGGATCGGACAAACATTCAGAAATTATACGAAGGACAGTATTTGATGACTAACAGTTGACAATTTATGGTCGCAGTTACTTAATCATTTATCAGTTCCCAATGCGACTATGGTCGCAATAATGTACTGTTTTGGAGTTCAAAGTAATTTAAAGTTATAGTGTATTAACTTTTAAACTGTTTTGGATAACTGAACAGTCACCTAGGAAGTATACAATTTTTGGGAAAAGGTAGAAAATAAGTTTGGGAGATATTCACGTGGTTTGAGAGCTTAAACCGTTTGGAATTCCGGAATTAAAAATATATAAAGGGTCATCAGCAAAGGATTAAAAACATACTAAATTATTTTTGCTCAAACTCGTTACTCTCACTGTTCGGAAAATAGATTCAAAAAATGTCTTCTCCACCGTCTTCACCGGAAAGAAGCCAATCATCTAATGATGATTGGGTGTATAATTCTGAAGATATGCCTCACTACGGGTCAGAGGATGAGCTTGATACAGACGACCCGTTCTGGGAGTTCATTGATGAACCAAAATACAAACATGAAGAGGAAGAAAGCGAAGAGGAGATTGTCGCTGAAGAGGAGGAAGGGACGGAAAGCGATACGGAAGACGAAAGCAGTCATACTCTTGACGACGAAATGATTACGATGGTGATGACGAGGATTAGAAGTTTAAAAATTGTATTTTGTTTTTTTTAAAAATATATATGAATCTGTTTTCTAAGGTTAATCGACTTTGATCGCAGTTGTTCGCCGAGTCTTAATAAAATACACTGCGACCTTGGTCGCAGTTGCTGGTCTTTAGTATTAATCAACAACAACACTGCGACTTTGGTCGCTATGCGTGTTAATATAAAGGAAACACCTACCTAACGTACTGCGACCTAAGTCACAGTCATTGTACTGCGACCCTAGATTGCAGATGCTGCCCCTCTTTATCAATAACAACATATGCGTGTTAATATAAAGGAAACACATACCTAACGTACTGCGACCTAAGTCGCAGTCATTGTACTGCGACCCTAGATTGCAGATGCTGGCCCTCTTTATCAATAACAACATTGCGACCTTGGTCGCAATTAACCATGTACACTGCGACAAAGTCTCTATCTACATTATATACACAAAAAAATAAACTATATAGGAGAACCTAGATCTGACAAAGAGAGGTAAGGAAATAGGGGAAAAAATAATTTATAATCAATAACCTAAATCATATAAAGAGCGGCAAAAAGAAAGGGGGAAAAAATAATAATAAACAAGTCTGACAACGTGCGCTCCAAAAATTGCCTTTTGGGCAAAAAAATAATAAACAATAAGGAAAGTTAAAGAAAAAGTAGCTTTTCATAAGGGGTATTTGGTAATTTAACTTCTTCCTATAAGCGGGCCGCAAGTTAGTGAGGTGACAAATTGAGCCACGTCACCGCAGGCTGAGAGATTACTCTCAGCCCGCGGGCTGATATACATTCTCTCTCTCTCTCTCTCTCTCTATATATATATATATATATATATATATATATATATATATATATATATATATATATATATATAGATATAGAGAGAGAGAGAGAGAGAGAGAGAGAGAGAGAGAGAGAGAGAGAGAGAGTTGAGCTGGGCTACTTTCGGACGTACCAAGAATGTCGATACTCCCACTTTGATTTGATTTAGTTGATACACCATCGATATGCAAGATCCAAATCGTTCGATGTGACCTACTAATTATAAACTAGTTAGGAATAAAATTTCACAGATTTTTGTTATTATTTACCCATTCATCAAAGCGATTTTAAAGTTAAGCAGCTTTAGCTCTAAAATATAAGATGATAATGTGCGGTTGGATCGTGAAAAAAATCAAAATATTAGAGTTTTAAGTAGGCTCCTTAGATTGAGGCCTACCAGGAACACTTTGCCTTATACATTTGTATAAATAAAATCTGAAAATATATCCAATCCAGGTTTCCTGAAAAATATTTCATCTGATCAAACAAATCAAACTTATATATAAAAATATCTAAAATAAAATCGCACAAGAATTTCTTTTAAAAAACTTATAATATAGAAAAATACTTCATCTAAAACAAATACATATATAAAATATGAAAATAAAACCCAAAAATTTATCAGAGCCAGGTTTCGATCCTGGGACCTGTGGGTTATGGGCCCACCACGCTTCCGCTGCGCCACTCTGATCTGTCAACAAAATTTCATCATAATTATACTTGAATTCTTTCACTCTCAATGCTATTAATCTCCAGCACATCCTCCTCTCTCTCTCAACCGCTCCTCCTCTTCTTCAATCTCTCTCGTCTCATCAAACGCGCAGGTACTTCACCTTCAACTTATTAATAATATTATCCTTTAAGCAGTTCTGCTCTATTTCTCAACTTTAGTTCTACTCTCCTTCATAGATTGGATCTTGGCCCCAATTTCTAGTTCCTTTTCTCATTTATCATGGTCAAACTCATTTGCCTTCGACCTGTTTGTATAAATTCCTCATCCAATGTCGATTTGGGTTCTTGTTGGTGTTTCAGAGAAAAGCAAAAAAAAAAAAAAAAAAAAAAAAGTGACCTTGTCTCTAATTTAACTTGTAAACTTATATGTGGGATCCTCTGAGATGACATACAAAACCCGATACCCAAAAAAGGCCGGAAAAAAAAAATTCATCTTGACCCTTTTGTTTGACATCTTCACTAGTCTAGAAGAGATGGAAAAAAAGTGGTTTTGTCAATGCCTCCATCAGTTACTTCATGAATTATTACTGAAATTTGGATGTTCAAGTTCCATTTTTACTATGCTCTACTCCAAGTCCCATGAACTATTTATGCGTTTGTGCAGCGAAGCGTAGTTTTAACCTTCCCATATTAGCTTCAAGTTTGAAGCATGGCTAGATTATTATCAAAGACTGTCTTCAAGGGCCTTTTGAGCTCTAGCCAACCATTGAGGTCTCAGGTAAGAATATAACTCCATTTGTCAGTCTTCTAATGCTGTTATTTTCTTGTAATAAGACACAGGCTCATGCAATAGGAAATCGATGATTCAGTGTGATTTCTTTAATGCAAGTAGTAGGAGATTTCTATAGCTGCTTTATCTTCAATTCATCCATAGTTCTTCAACATTATGAATTCTTTTGCTTTTCTATACAGTAGTTCACACTACAAGGAACTTGATTGATAGCAGAGTAATATGGAAGGTAAAACAGAATGCTTATTACTAAATATGATAAATCCTATCGTGTGCTTTGGAAATAGTGATTTCCTTGCTCTCTAGGCTCGAGTGTCTGAGGGTTCTCTCATTGGACGAAGCAAACTCCATTTCTGTTGAAATAAGCAGGTTATGGTGGTATTAGTTCTTAGATTTAAGTTGGGCATGGAGGTGAAGTTATTGCTTGTTCTTCAAACCTTACAAATTAGATGTCTTCTTTCTATCAAGAAAGAGATGAACATCAAATCAACTGTATTCCAAATCACATAATGAAATCCAAATTAATGCTTGTCTTGTAACTGTTTAAGCTCCATTTATCTTTCATGATGGCTCAGCCATTTAGATCAACATCCATGGTTTATTGATAGTTCGTCATATTATGGGAGATTTCAGATTTCTCTCTCTATCCAACTTTACAAGGGCCAAAATAATGAAACTAGTGAGCTGCAATTTTTTAACAATTCATCCATATCTTATACCATAACGTGCAATTATTGGCCATCGCGCTTATACCAGAAGTAGAAAGTCATCATAACTCCTAAACATTATGCTTTCTGGTTGCATAAGCTTAGGATAAGTTGCAATAAGACGAGTTTCTTAGTTGTCCTTTCAAAGTTTGATGGCAAACTTCTTTTTCTTTTTCCCTTGCCTAAATTTCTGCACCAACTAGAAGGATTAATGTCAGGTTGACATGATATTGTAATAATTAATCTATTTATTGTGGTCATTCTTAGCCTGGAGACATCCTCTATCTGATCCCATTTGGGGCAAATTTATCATTGAAGATTTACTCTTAAGTACCTTCAGAACTTTGAATGTACTGTAATGTTAATTCAACCAGTGGTCACTCATCAGTGGGCTCCTATTGACTTTGGTGTGTGTGTGGGGACTGCCTGCCTATCATTTTCTCCAATTGGTTGTTTTACAGCACTCTAGTAGACGGAGCTGTTCGTCTGTACTGCCTGCCTATCATTTCTTCAATTGGTTGTTTTACAGCACTCTAGTAGACTGCAATCACTATTCTGAGTATCTCTACTCTTGAATGTAATATTCATCTCTGCAAGACGAGTTTGCATCTACACCGTATTTGGTACCAGTACAGAAATACGTATAACTGGAACTGAGTTACACTCTCTCCTCTGACGCACCCACCGGGCACGACGGCGCGACGCTGGCAAAGAGGCTGACGCCTATGAGGCCGTCGACAGCGGCGAGCAACCCTGTTGCTGTCGCTGGGCTGCTCGCCATCGTCGTCGGCCTCGTCGGCGTTGGTCTCCTTGTTGCCGGCATCGTCGTATCATCGTGCCCGGCATTAGAGGAGAGAGGGAGAGCTGAGAGAATAAAAAAAAAATAGTTTTATTTATCTGGGGTTGCTAAATGTAAGTTTTATTTATCTGAGGTTGCCAAAATTTAAGTTTTATTTGTCCGGGGTTGGCAAGCCCGGACAAATCGAAATTGATAAAAAAAAATTTGACCTTGTCCGGGGTTGCCAATAACCCGAGACAAGGCAATACACGGCGAAATTTTTTTAGCTCCTCCAGGGTTACCAACCCGGAGGAAGCAAAAATGACCTCGACGCGTGCGGGCACCATGCTGGTGGGGTGTACCGCCTTGGCGCCGACGTGACATGTCAGAGGTTGATTTTTGTAATTAATTTTGGGGAGGTTGATTTTTAAAATTATTTATTATTTGATGGTTTTTTTTTTTGGAAAAGTTGCCCTTCACAATTAGTGTCGTAAATGTCTCTTTAGTTTAAGCTGTCTCTTAAGTTAATTTGTAGTTCTGGTTTCAAATCATCCCTTGTTCACAACACTTATGTAGAATTTTCTCTTGCATCTGTACGTTTGCTGGTGGTGGTTCATATTTATGCATAGTGTATGTTGGCTTCTTGAATCTTGCTTGCGGTAGTGGACATATTTGTGGTTGACTTGCTGAAATTTTCGTGTTGGAGGCTCATATAATTTTATGTTTGCTTTGATGTTTGACGTACATATCATTTGGTTGTGTATTCCAACCCGCGCGTGCGCATATTTTGCTTCTCTGGATGAACTTTTCAGCAGTGGGAAATGTTTATTTGGTTAAACTGAAGTTACCTTTTTTTTTTTTTTTTAACTTTTTAGTTTCACAGAATCAAGAATTATAACACACACAGCAAACTCTCCATTTAAAGCGAACTGCATCAAGCAATTCCTTGAAATTTTAGATTATCCGGCCAAGGAGCCTTCCAGCTTTAGTTCATTTCCAGCTCAGCAACATGCCTAAGGAAAGAAAAACACGTTCCATCTCCTTTGAAGCCCGATCCCGTGCATCCCCTTTCCCATTTAGCAGCTCATCCAGTCGCCATAGGGGTTCCTCTTCCTCATCCTCGCAGAACTTCCTGGAATGCCCGGTGCCAACAGCCAAGGACATGACAGAATGGGATGGAGTCCGTTGTCCTGTGTGCATGGAGCATCCACATAATGCAGTTCTCCTCGCCTGTGCTTCTAGTGACAAGGGCTGTCAGCCTTACATGTGCGACACCAGCTATCGCCATTCCAACTGCCTGGATCAGTACAAGAAGTCCTTCACTGGAACCTCATCACCAGAAGAAACTGATGGTGATCAGGAACAATCGAAGCTCTCATGCCCTCTCTGCCGTGGAGGAGTCACTGGGTGGAAGGTGGTAGAAAGTGCTCGTCGATATATGAACTCCAAAGTTAGGAGTTGCTCTACGGAGTCGTGTGGGTTCACTGGGACATATGGGGACTTGAGGAAGCATGCTAGGAAAGAGCACCCATCAGTCAGGCCATCGGAGGCTGACCCTGACAGGCAGAGAGATTGGAGGCGGATGGAGCAGCGGAGGGATCTCGGAGATCTCTTCAGCACAATGCAGTCAGCAATTGGCGGAGAGGATGGAGGGCTTGGGGGTTTCATAGAGGATGACGAAGAGCTAGGAATGAGGAGCATCTTCCGTATCTCCTCCATGGCCGTCTTTTTTATCTTTAGCTTCACTTCAACAGGAGGTGTGGGCAGGGAACGGACTAGAGGCCCATCAACAAGGGTTTCTTCCAGGAGCCGAAGAGGCAGGGGGAGACTCCTGTGGGGAGATACCTATAATGAACCACAGCCTGAGGATGCGATTCTTGATGACGACGACGATGATGATGAAGGTGGTGATGTCGCAGATGATGTTGGTGGCAACAATGCTGGTGAATCAAATGAGGTGGCTGCTGCAGCCTCATCCAGACGAGGCCGGGAAAGGCCAAGGCGGCGACAACTGTGGGTGTCGGATGATGAAATGGACGACGATGACAGTGACTTATTGTGATTCTCAGATTTGTACCTCCATCAGTTCTTCTGTTGGTGCTGGTTGGGGTTTGCACATCAGATGTTTGTGCTCTGTGGTGAGGAACTGCGCTGCCCTGTGTGTTTCTTGTTAGTTCTGCTATAGTTGCTACTCCTATGGTTCCAGTTCGCCTTTCAACTCTCTGTGTGCTGTTTTGCAGCTGAAGCAGCTCCGCGTTTTTTGGTTTGTTGGGCAGCATGCATCAAAAACAGAATGGGAGGAGCAACGGGAAATTATGCTCAGCACGGCAAATGGTAGCAACGAAAAGATGAAATTCCCGGTTGCCTTGTTGATCTTCTCGTCAGAATGTTATCAAACAGTTCATACAATATTTATTTTATTTTTCTATGAATTTGAGGGTGCTGAAGCCTATGAAGCCCTTACTATGAACTTTGAGGTTTTGTTGCAGGATGGATTCTTCAAGGCCAAAATATGAGTTATGTGATCAGTTTTTTACTTGTCAAGGTTCCCATTTTTGTGCTAAAAGTTTGTGAAGTTTCTTTTTGTGTGTGATATTTTCAATGGTGCTGTCTCTGCCTGCAACTTGTTGTGGGTTTGGCGTGCCAAACGCACAGAAATAGAGTTTCATGTGAGTAATGCAGTGTAGAATTGAGAGATGTGGTTGACTAGTTTCTGCTCTCTGTCTGCGACTTGTTCGTGGGTTAGGAGAATTTACGGTTCTGAGACATGTGGTTTGCTTGTTTCTCCCATGATGGAGACGTGTTGCACAGAAAGATTGTCTGCATTAAAAAAAAAAAAAAAAATCATTCGGAGTGTGAAGTGAAATTCAATTAATTTTTATTGATTATCATCATCATCATAAACTAGGAGAATTTATGGTTCTGATCAGAAAAATACCAAATTGATAATATGGATACATGTACAATTAGAATTTGAAGCATAAATGATTATTATATTTAGTTAAATAAATGATTCTTATATTTAGATACATCAAACATAGCAGCTAAAATAAAAGAAGAATATAAAAAAAGAATCCTGATGGAATATAGGAAGTAATTCAAAGTAACTTGTATAGGAAACAGTTCAAAGTGAGGTTTGCAGTTCAAGGTGAAAGTCACGGCACTGTTTTTCTTTAAAACATCTAACTGAAATATAAAAAAATCCCAAGCATAGTGGTTCTCCTATAAAATCTCAAATTATAACACAAAAAGAAGTAAAATTCCAAAGAGGTAAATGTATATAGTGGGGTGTTCCGCTTCAGTCACCTAAGTCAAACCGTAATTAAGAAAAACTCACGAGCATAATTTTATTCGCTTGAGTCACCTCTTTTTTCAAAACAAGGACATGAGCCTACGTGTCAAGCGCTGAAACGCTTATCAGCGATGAAAGATGAAAATGCTGTTAAGTAATTGCTTCAAAAAAAAGCGGACAGCTTCAAACATGTCCTATTTCTGAGGATTGCAACTATGATATTGATCACAGTCCTCACAAAATGCTCACAGTATAGAGGATTGCGATTATGATCGCAGTCCTCAAAAATGCCTTATTTCTGAGAACTGCGACTATGATCGCAATCTTCACAAAATGATCGCGACCGTATTTCTGAAGATCTAGTCCTCACAAAATACACTATTTATGAGGACTGTGGTCATGATCGCGATCCTCTTTCTTAGAATTACGTCATGATTGCATTCACAAAAATGTCTTATATTTGAGTCTTTATGAAGATTGACTGCGAACATGATTGCAGTCTTTACAAAATGCCCTATTTTTTGAGTTTTTGTGAGGACTGCAATCTTGATCGCAATCCTCTTTATTAGGACTACGATCATGGTCGCAGTGTTGACTTATTTTTGTTTTAAAGTCTAATTTATTTAAAACCTAATCAAGTCTTGCACCCGCCCACGTTTTCAATTATATTTAGCTATGAGTGTATTTAAATTAAAATGTGGAACTCATCTACACGTGTGAAACTCGTGTTATAAATCAAGAGCGTAGATTTATGATGAGTTGAACTAGGGTTTCTTGATGCTATATATCTCATGAGTAGGGTTCCCTCTCCACCAACAATAACCATCTCTCTTAGAGGCCTCTCATCTCCTCTAAGGATAAAGAAGAGAACTTGGTGGTTGGAGAGAAGAATCCTCTCCCTCAACTCCTGCGTCCTCGAGATGGTGCAATTTTCGGCATCCAGGTATGCCTAAAACCCTCCTTCCTTTGATCATGATAAAGAGACTTACAGTATATGTATAGATCTTGTATGAAATAAAATTAGATCTAACAATTGGTATCAGAGCCTCCTCTTTATCAGATCATCAGGATATAAAGTAAAAATCTTTTGATCTCGATCTATGAAAATTATGTATCTCTTTCTTTAATTCAATAAAGATTATTTTTGTGTCTTAAATAATTGAATTAAATTGAATTCATGTATATATATTTTCTGGATTAAATCTGTGTGTTATATATGCATATATTTTTTTAATTCTGTTTTTTTAAATTAAAACAAAAATAAAAAAAAGGCTGCACAAGATTTTTTATTTAAAATAAAATAAAAGAAAGGGGTGGGGATATTTGATTTGATGCATGCGCTGCATGCATCATAAAGAGTTTAAAAAAAAAAATGAACCCCTTCATGCGCCTGCATGCAGGGGCCTTGCAGGCGCATGCATGTCACGCAGGCGCAGCCGGCAGCCACCATGGGCCGGCGGCGTACAGTTTATTTTTTAGTTAGGGTTTCCTTAATTTGGGATTGTGAGATTGATTACGATTGGATTTTTTTTTATATAGCTACAAAATTTAAATTTATAAGGAAACTCATTTAATCTATTCTTAATTGGTCTCACATTAGAGTTAATTGAGTTTTTATCTAGTTTGTTTAAACCCGGCCCAATAAGAAGGAAACCAATAACTTAACTATTGCGGGTCGGGTCTGATCCAGACCTGATAAGCACTGCAGAGCCGTTTTGCCAATAGAAACTTCAATTAGCCGTTACGGACTCATCCGACCTCTGTTTTGGGCATGTAAATAGCCGTTTTGAAGCTCTTGACGAGCACTACAGTATTACAAGAACTATACATGACAAAACAGTAGTTAGTTAACATAAAAAGGCATTGAAGTGTTTATTTATCATGGTTATGTGTACCCTTACATGCTTCCGCTTCATTAATATTTATATTAGTGCTTATATTGTCTAGCATGATGAATATTGATATTTACTACAGTTGATAACACAGATAAAAATATATACATGTTCAAATTAAAGAATTTACAAAAGAGCTTATTTAATTGCGTATGTAGTTCATGCGGACAATAACCAGCCCAAAGGAAGACTATTGTTTGGCCGAATTATGTACGACTTTGAATACTTGATGTGGGTAATGCAAGTGGGAGAACCTTGGTGTGTGGTAATCGTCCCAAAGGAAGGTTGTCACACTATAGGCCCATATTGCATTACTCTCATCAACTAGTCCAATGGCGGAATAAGAATCCAGATGCATAAATTTACGTGGCCCATGCGTGTGGCAATCGATCCAAAAGAAGGTTGTCATTATAGCCGGATCATTACATATATTATATGGCCAATATAGATTACTTAAACTTTGGGACCAATCCTATAAAGTGACAATCGGTCCAAAGGAAGGCTGTTTTCTTACATAGGACCTAGATTTAGGATATCTATATTGCGCCAGTATAGTGTTGGCATATATAGACACAACTTGTTCTGAAAGCTTAACCGGCAGCTCTATCGGTTAAACTGGTTACATTTTCTGAAATTTATTTTTTATGTCTATTACAGTAGAATTTTATTTAATGCAATGTTTATATTAAATTGATGAGAAATTATACACTTATGTACTTTAAACAAAATGGTACAAAACTTTAAGAAGTGGTAAGACCACGTAAAAGATCGTTCTTGAATTCATAGACCTAGACTACACCTTATTGACTGATGGACCTCTACTATCACTAACAGAAGTTCAGTAAAGAAAAGGCCAATTATGGTAAATGGGAGAGATCTTACAGGATGTGTCTAATGGTCACAAAGTACACTATTTTTATAACTATTAGGGGTTCTATGCCTGATAAAGTCAGTGCTAAGAGTTTTTCAGCTGAAGTAGTCGACCGGTTTATTAAATCGGATAAAGTTGATGCCAGCATGTATTTTAGCAAGCTGATAAATATGCGCTACAACGGCAAAGAAAACAAAAGGAGTACATTATGAAAATGTCCAATCTTGTTTCTAATCTAAAGGCACTTAAATTTGGAACTCTCTGAAGAGATTCTAGTGCACTTCATTCTAATCTCTATTTCTTATAAAATATAATCCTTTTTTTTCAAGATTATTTATAATGCTCAAAGGAAAAGTGGAGTCTCACTGAGCTCATTAGTCACTGCGTCCAGAAATAAAAGAGATTGAAATAAGAAAAGGCTGAAAGTGCTCACTTAGCATCCAGGGTAAACTTCTAATAAGAAAAGGAAAAGTTTAACTAAAGGGAGGAACATAAGCACTACTATAGTAGCCGATTCTAAGAGGTAAAAGTGTAGAAAAAGTAGCCTAAGGTCATTGCATGCTTCTTCTACAAGAAAGTAAGCCACCTCAAGTAGGAATGCATAAAGTTTCAGAAATGGTTATTTAGCGGGTATATCTCATATTTATGTTTGTACTGAAATTAATTTAGCTTTAGTACCAGTTGATACAAGGTTGATAGATAACTCATATAAGCAATTCAATGCGAAACTTTCAAACCTGAAGGAGGCCCAGCCCAGCTGAGCGATACATATACATGGGTGATGGAAATAAAGTTGCAATTAAAGTTGTTAGAGTTTGGGCTTAAATTCGATTCTGGTTTTTTATTTTAGATTTGGATGAGACTTTATATGTGCCGTCCTTTTAGGCGGAATCATATTTCTATTTCATTTGTTAGACAGATATAGTTTTACTGTCACTCTTGATAATGAAATATTTAGTCTTCCTTCCAAATCTAAAGTTGTTGGTACTAGAATTCTGATTGATGGCTATATAAATTGAAACTTCATGCTTTATATACTGAATCTCTATATGTGAATAGCCTAGGCACTAAGCGAATATTGATTAAAGAAATATTAGGAAGTTGGTACTAAACAGAGTTCATGATGTCTTAGATTTGGTGTATATATAGACATTTGTGGTTCATTACCTACAGCTTCTTGGAATGGTCATAAATATTTCATCACTTTTACAGACAATTACTCTCGTTATGGGTACTTATACTTGTTCCATGAGAAATCCTAATCACTGGACATGTTTAAAGCCGTTAGATCTGATTGTGGTGGTGAGTACTATGACAGATACGACGAATCAGGTAATGTCCAGAATCATTTGTCAATTTCTAAAAGAGTGTGGCATTGTCGCTTAGTACACCATGCCAGGGACACCTCATCAAAATGGTGTTGCTAAGAGATAAAATCGCACATTAAAGGATATGATTAGTAGTATGATAGCTCACAATACTCTACAAAAGTCATTATGGAGTGAAGCCTTAAAGACGGTTGTCACCTCCTTAATAGAGTACCTAGCAGAACAGTAACTAAAACTCTATATGAGTTATGGACTGGAAAATCTCTCAGTATTGTTGGCCCAAGGTTACAATCACCCATGATTAGTGTATTTTGATGATTACAAAACATATTAGTTATTTGTACTAATAACATTTGTTGTTTAAGTGTGTTTCAGATTTCTATTCATTCTAGAAGTCTTCTCTCACAAATACAAGGATTTGGACTCAAGTCAACTCCAATTGGGCTCAAGGAACAAGTGTTGAAGATTATATGTAATACCCCGTTCCCGGAATACGTACTTAGTTGCGTATTCAGATTTTCGATCGTATTTTTTAGATTTGTTTCCTATATTTATTCCGTATTATGAATTCCTTGTATGATTGTTTTATCTTGGTTGTGGATTCGTGGATTCGGAGTCAGCCCTAGTCTGAACCGAAGACCCGATTATAGTATAGTATTCGATTTGGCCTTTCCGGTGATTAGATTTGACCGATTTCAGTTTCAAATGTTATTTTCCAATATATTAGATTTTCTGTGATTTTCTAGATTTTTCTTGGATTAAATTGAATTTCTTCAAAACCGGTGTCGGCCAGTGCCGCTGACCGATTCCCGGATTTTTAATTCTCAAACTGATTGGAATTTCATGATGGTCCTTTAGACTTTATCTTTTAGAATCGCATTTCCTACCTACATTCTTTTTCTGAGAATTTTATGATTTTATGAAAATTCCAACGGAGTCGGTAGGTAACTGATTCCGGGATTTTTAGTTTTAAAACTATAAAGTATTTCTTAAAAAGGATTTCACTATGAGTCTTCATATATTATTATTGATTTTTGGGTAAATTTTCGAGTCGTTCCGAAATACTTGAATTTCGGACGATTCCGGCATTTCCGAAATGATTTCCACATCTTTGACTTTAACCCAGGTATCAGTCTTTTCAACAGTTTCATCTTGAGTCCAAGAGAAAATATCTTCTCTTTATTAATTCTTTTCCTTTTCCTTTTTCTATTTTCCTTTCCTTTTTCTCCAAGACAAATGGATTTTTCCAATTCTCCAAATTCCAAAACCCTTTCCAAAATGCCACCTCATTTCCCACCTACTCCCTCATTTAATGCATCTCTTTCTCTCTCTCTCCCATGACCGGCCATGTGGCCAAGTGAGAGGCACATCACCTCCTCCTCTTTTGCAAGAACACCCCTTCCTCCTATCCTAATTTCACTCCCTATACAAAATCCCCATCATATATATATTTTCCCTTTACACTTCACTCCATTTTCTTCTCCACTTCTAACAAAAGAGAAAACCCTCTCCAAGTCTCTCCTTCACCTCAACCTAAACCCTAGCTCCAAGAACTCCACCAGATCTTCTCTTCCAGCTCAAGCTTCTGATTTGGAGCTCGGATCGTAGCTCTCTTCGTCGCCAAGGATCGCTTGGGAGCTATTCGTCGACCACCCTCTTCCCGGACTCGTAGAGATTCAACCAAACGGTTCCAAGTGAGTATCTTTACTCACCAAGATATGTTCCATTCCTAGTATACTTGTACCCCCATATCTTGTGCTCACATGTCATAAAAATCACATTTTTATCATCAAGAACAACCCCCAAGTTCTGTTCTGTAAACTGCTCCCCGACCACTATTAGTCGACTTGACCTAGAACCTAGTCGACTAGAACCCTTAGCTGGAACTTAGCTTTTCTGGAAAACACAGTATTAGTCGACTTACCCCATATATTAGTCGACTAAACCCTTCTGGAAATAAATCTCAGCTCTCTGGAAATCCCTATTAGTCGACTCCTGATTTCACCTAGTCGACTAACCCTTCCTGAACCAGAAAACCCCAACTTTCTGTATCACAGACTTAGTCGACTTAAGTATCTGTTAGTCGACTTGACTCTTCTATTAGTCGACTACTCCCTTGACCCTAGTCGACTAACATTTCCTAAATCAGAAATCCAACTCTCTGTTACACAGTTTTAGTCGACTGTACCCTACTGTTAGTCGACTAACCCTTCTATTAGTCGACTACTCTCTTGACCTAGTCGACTAACTTTGTCTGATTGTTATAGTTGATTCCTATCTAAACTTTGGATCTTATGCTTGGTTCAGGTATTCGTATACAGTGCTTCATGACTCGTTACTTGGTGTATATTACTTCTAGTTACTCCATAATTCTATGTTTATGCATTGCCCTGTAATTGCTTGTTTCATTCTTATACTTGTACCTTGCCGTGATACTATTGCTTCCTTATTTTATAGCATGCGTGGCAGACCCTTTGAGGTCGTTGAACCCTAAGTTGTTTCTATGTTTCCACTTGCCTTACCTTAATACAGCCTTGTCAGTTATCTATTTCCTTTTAACACATGTATATCACATGACACCTAATATGTTATCACCTAACCATGCCACCACCCTACTAGACCCTATAGTTATGTCATGGCTGACCCGGTCTATTATCAATCTATTGTTATGTTTCATTTCTTGTTATACATCACCACCTCGTCATGCTATCTTTTAAACCAAGCATGATACACTTGACCGTATGGTTATCTTGTTTACGGGAACCCTGTCTTGTTTTATGGAACTAAGTGCCACACCATACTCGGTGGGGGCCACCTCTAGAATCCACTCCCTCAGAACAAAGTGCCACACTACACGGTGGGGGCCACCTCTTGAATCTGTAGGGCTATCACTGTTATAACTGTTTATTCCCGTAACCAGATAATTATGTTAATAAGCTACAACTTGTATGGGTATGGGAGGAAGTGATGGATGCCGGAATGGTACCTTGCTTATAGTGATGGATATGATATATGCGGCGGAAAGTTATAGTGGGACTTGGGCCCACATGATTACATATAGGGGGACTTTGGGCCTCCAAACCGGTCCCAGGTGGTGGGAACCGTTGGACCAACAAACTGGTCCCCGGTGTATGAGTACCACTATAAGAAGCTCTATCTGTTCTTATAAGAAGCTCTATCTGTTCTCCATCTACTTCCGTTAACAAACCTCGAATAGCTTATATATGGATGTATGTGAGTTGGGATCGATACCGAAACACATACCTAGATATATGGGTTAGGCGAATAATAATAATGATAATAGATGTCAGTTATGTTCTCCGTTATAGTTACTGTTATGAGTACCAGCTATGATTCCTGTCTTAGTTCCTGTTATGACTATTATTTACTTGTCGTGATTCCAGTGATGATTCCGGTTATTGGATTATGTCTTTTTCATTATGATTCATGTCTTCTTGTTATGTATTCTCGTTATGACTATCGTATGATTTGCAACTCTGATTTTATATGCTTGGATTACTGTGGCATGAGATAGAGGTATATAGATGAGGGTTTCCTTGTTTGGATTATTCCTTCGATGTACTGGTTTCATGGGACAGTGACTTAAGTATATACAATCACTTTTGCTTGTAATCAGCTTTACCTTGTATCCCCTGTTTTATGATTACTTTATATTCGTTCATCTATACCATACTTGTGTTTTAACCCCTATTCATGTCTCTTAGCCACTTGGCTGTAGTTCATTTACTGTTGCATGTCTTGATCCCTTGGATTTGCACATTCAGATTCCGTAGCTGGATCGAAGTGGAGCTGTCCACCGTAGATCGAGCTCTCCTTGGCGAGCAGGCATCTTAGCTCCAGTTCCTTGCACCTGACTCCTTTTGACTCACGGGATCTTCATCCTACTCGTGAGCATTTTGTCTTCTTATTGTATATTTGACTTTTGGACTTGTTATGATAAAAGACATATGTAATATGTAATGTTTATCATACTGTGATGACTTTGTATCTGTACCTTTATGTTGGCATATGTGTGTATACCACGCTTTGCGTTGCACTCTGATCCTTTCTTGTTGTACTTTATGCTTAGCGTATATACGTGGGGGCACTCTCTGACCTACGTATATATGCCGCAGTGACGTCTCCGTATTCGTGGAATCGGGGCGTTACATTATATGAAGAAGCCTATTGAAGATCTTGAAGTCCTTAGAAACATTGTAAGAAATAGAATGTTAAAGTTTGAGTATATGAAATTTGGCTCTAGGATTTGCACACACACTTGTTTCATATATTTTCTATGTTTTGAAAATGGTTATTTCTAAGTTTTATGCCTTAGTTTATATATACATGTACCAAAAGCTTTATATCTTGAAAATCTTGTATAAAACATGTGTATAAACTATTTTCTGCATAATACTTAGCTATATGTATCTTTAAAATATTTCTCAAAATTTTTCTAACTCAAAACCAGCCCAGTTTTCTGTTTCAGGCAACTCCGGCCGACTGGCCCGGTCGACCGGCGATGTGTCTGGACATGCACTGTTTGTGCATGTCTGTCGGTCGACCGGACCGGTCGACCGACGGAGAGCAAATTGCTCACAGGTTTTTTCGGTCGACCGGACCGGTCGACCGGAAGAAGGAAACTGTGTTTCCTCTTTTGGGACGGTCGACCGGACCGGTCGACCGAGAGCCAACGGCTCTTTGCAGCTGGCCTTGCGGTCGACCGGACCGGTCGACCGCCAAGCCTGCTGTAGCCTAACGGCTCTTTCCTCTTTGGGCTATTCTGAAAAAACTGTTTTTGTTTTCAGCTTTAACAGATTTTTGGAGAGTTGTTGGGGAGCTTTTGCAGGTCAAATTAGGTGTAAAGAAATTGTTTTTAACCTATTTTCTAACCCTATAAATAGAGGAGAAGTCTCTCTTGCATATCACTAAGAAAAATCCTCAAGTTTGTGTTGTTTTCAAAAGAGAAAAGAAAAGAGTTTAAAGCTTTCATTCCAATTCTTTTGAGCTTGTTTTTTCAGTTGTGGTTGATTACTAATATCACTCTACAACTGAAGTTTTTCTCACCACACTTCATAGAGCCAAAAATCCAATACTCATTCTATAGTGAAGTTGTAATTGAAGTGAGAGTGTTTGTAAAAGAGTTTGAGAAATAGTGTAGTGATCTTGTTGTGATCACTTTGTTCTTGTAATCCTTTCCTTGTGGAGCAACCTCTTCGGTAGAGGTCCTTTGTACTCGGTGGAGCTCGGTGCTCGGTCTTCGGTAGACCAAATTGTAAAGGCGTCCTCGGTGGATAGTGGAAACCCTTCACGGAGGTGAAGGCGGGGAGTAGAGCGGTGGCTCGAACCTCGAAACAAATCACTTTGTTTGCGATTGCCTTTGCGTCCATTCTTGCTTTACTTTTCAATAGTTCCTTATTGCTTTCTATTGCATACTTGTGATATTGTTTAAATCTCTTGTGCTACTATTTGCTTGTTTGTAATTCTTGCCATATATCATTGTGTTTGCATCATTCTTCATATCATCCATTTCTTACTTGTGTGTGCCAATCCCGTACTCATCCAACAAGAGCTTCACATAGCGCCTCAACCCATATCAAGGGGAATCAAGAGGAGTTTAGTCCAGAGCCTCGCAAGAGGAATTCGGCTACACTTGTTGAATTGTACTAAGTTGAGCCTCACTTGTTTTAGGTTCCGCATTTAGAGAGTTAAAATTTTTAAGATTAGCAATCACACCTATTCACCCCCCTCTAGGTGTTTTTCAATTGGTATCAGAGCTTGGACTCTAGGATTTGGTTTAACAACCTTAGAGAAGATCCTAATTTGCTAATCATTTCATTCATATTCATATAGTAAAAATGGCCGATGGAATTAAGACCCCTCCTAAGTTTGATGGACTTAACTTTCCCATATGGAAAGTTAAGATGACCGTGTTTTTGCAATCTCTAGGTAGCCGAGTTGCAAAAGCCGTGACTAAGTCTTTTAGTGTACCCCCCGGTGACGAATCCACTTGGTCCGAAATAGAGACTAAGGAATTCGATGCCAATGCCAAAGCTCACTATGCACTTCTACAAGCCCTTAATGATGATGACATTTCTAGGGTTATCCATTGCAAATCCGCATATGAGATTTGGTCACACTTGATAGTCACACATGAGGGGACCTCACAAGTAAAGAAGGCTAAGATTGACCTTCTTCGGTCCCAATATGAAACATTTAGCATGCAAGAAAATGAAACCATAGATGATATGGTTACAAGATTTACCAAGATTACTAATGGACTCTCTTCTTTAGGTGAAGATATCAACAATGATCAAAGAGTAAGGAAGATCATCCGTGCACTTCCTCCTTCATGGGAAGTTAAAGCAACAACCTTGAAGGAACTCAACGACAATGAAGAGATGGAGCTTATAGGTCTCATTGGGAACCTTAAAACCCATGAGATGGAAAGGAAGGCAAGGGAGGAAATGGCTCCTTCCAAGAAGAAGACGATCGCTTTCAAGAGTCATGCCACACACTCCGATGAAGACGATGAGGAAGAAGATGATGAGGAGCTCTCACTCCTTGTAAAGAACGTCCGGAGGATGTACAACAAGGCGAAGTACCAAGGTAGAAGAAGATGGCAAGGAGGCAAAGAAGAAAGAAGGATCACTTGTTTCAATTGCCAAAAGCCCGGACACATTGTTGCGGAGTGTCCGGACAAAGCTAAGCCCTCCACTTCAAAGAAGCCTTACAAGAAGAAGGCTATGAAGGCAACTTGGGATTCGGAGACCGAATCCGAAGAAGAGATCGACACCGCCAACATGTGCTTCATGGCCAATGAAAGCACAAGCAAGGTAACCCCTTCCACCCCTTTTGATGATGAACTCTCCATGGATGAACTAGGAGAAGCTTTTGTTGAATTGTCACAAAATTATGATTTCTTAAAGAAAAAGTATTTAAAAATGAAAAAGGAAAATGAATCTTTAAGTCATCAAGTTTTTACTCTTACAAAAGAAAAGGATGATTTGGTTTCCACCTTGGCCACTACTAAAAATGATTTTGAAAAATATAAGATTTCTTGCAAAGGTAAGGCCCCACTAATTGATTCTAATGAAGTTTCTATGCTTAAGGAAAGATTAGACTCATTAAGTGCTGTTTTGAAAAATTGTGAGTTTAACAAGAAGAAAATTGAGGCTATGTTTCCTAAGAAACAAGCCCCAAAGAAAAATGCTCATGCTCATGTTCATGTTCATGCTACACAACCTAAACAACATGGCAAAACCCCAAAACATGCTCACACTACACATACACATCATGCATTCATGTATGGTAGAGTGTTCTCATGTTCACATTGTGGACGGAAAGGGCACTTAGCCAATTTTTGCTATGATAGATTAAATGTTTGGGTTCGAGGCACTAACTTCAAAGGACCCAAGAAAGTTTGGGTACCAAAATCAACAATTATGTTAAATGATATAGGTACTTTCTAAAGCCCAACGACGTAGAGGATTGTGGTATCTTGATAGCGGTTGCTCAAGGCACATGACTTGGGACATCAACAACTTTGCAACCCTATCAAGATATCATGAAGGTGGCACCGTCACCTTCGGAGATGACGCCAAGGGTAAAATCATCGGTATTGGTAATGTAAAACTTGGCACCTCTCCTTTAATTGAAAATGTAGTTTTAGTTGATGGTGTAATACCCCGTTCCCGGAATACGTACTTCATTTCGTATTCAGTTTTTCGACCGTATTTTTCGATTTACTTTCCGTATTTGACTGATTTTAATTTCAAATATCATTTTCCAATATATTAGATTTTATATGAATTTCTGGAATTTTCTGGAATTAAAAGGAATTTCTTCAAAACCGGTGTCGGCCAGTGTTGCTGACCGCTTCCCGGATTTTTATTTCACAAACCACTTGGAATTGGTAGAAAGTCCTTTAGGCATTATTTCTTAGAATCATATTATCTACCTACATTCTTTTTCTGAGAATTTTATGAATTTATGAAAATTCCATCGGAGTCGGTAGTTAACCGATTCTAGGATTTTTAGTTTACAAACGGTTTGGAATTTCTAGAAGAGTCTTTAGACATTATGTCTTAGAATTACTTTTCTTATCTAAATACTTTTTCTGAGTATTTATTGATTTTATGAAAATTCTTTCGGAGTCGGTATTTTTCTGGTTCCGGGATTTTAATATTAAACTGTAAGGTATTTCTTAAAACGGATTTCACTATGATACTTAGTATAATATTATTGATTTTTGGTATCAATTGCGAGTCGTTCAGAGATACTCGATTTCGGGACGATTTCGGTAGTTTCTGAAATGTTTTCCCGCATACTCGACTTTAACCCGGAATCCGTGGTTTTAATATTTTTATTTTCCGGGTTAGAGAAAATATCTTCTCTTTTCTCATTTCTTTTCCTTTTCCTTATTTCCTTTAACTTTCTCCACAAACTTCTTTACTTCCACCCTAAGCATTGCCACCTCACCATCTCCACCTCACCACCTTCCACCACCTTCTTCTCCACCTCACCCTCACATGGCAAACTCCTATTGGCCAAGAAGAACACCTCATCTCCCACTTGGCAAGATTTGATTGGCCAAGAGACACCTCACCCTCCACTTTGCAAATAAGCCCCTCCCTTTTTATTATTTGCATCTCCTTCATAAAATCCAAAACCTATAAATTCTTTTCCTTTACATTTCTCTTTCTTTTTTCATTCCTCTTCACCAAAGTCAAAGCCCTAGCCTTCACCACCTCCATCTCTTCTTCATCTCCACCAAGACAACCACTACCACTTCCCCAACTTAGCTTCATCCTCTTCCTCCTTCATCTCCATGGAAATCACCACTCCAAGGTCAACAACACCAAGAGACATCACCTAGGTCTTCATCTCCACTTCAACAACAACTTTGGATTGGGATCGTCGTCTTCTTCGTCGGAGATATCGCCATAGATCGTATCGTCGACCACATCCATTTCAAGTTCCCGAAGCTTCACATATCCATTCCTCGTGAGTATATTTACTCACCAAGACTTGTTAATTCCTAGTACACTTGTATTTACATATCTTTAGTTCACAAGTCATCAAAATCATGTTTTTAGAACCTTAAAACCAACCCCACAAAAATCTGATTTTAAGACCAAATAGCAGCATATTTCAGAACTTCGGTCGACCGGCCCAAGGGAGCGGTCGACCGATGTGCACAAACGTGCACAGTTTTGTGTTGGCGGTCGACCGGTTCACCAGCCAGTCGACCGATAGGAAAACCTGGAGCTTACGGCCCTGTATCGGTCGACCGTCAGGCTACCGTTAGTGTATCTCCGGTCGACCGGAAGTCGACCGGCACTCGACCGACCAAACCTGGAGCTTACGGCCCTGTATCGGTCGACCGGCAGTCGACCGACAGGCGACCGTTAGTGTATCTCCGGTCGACCGGAAGTCGACCGGCACTCGACCGACCAAACCTGGAGCTCACGGCGTTGTATCGGTCGACCGGCAGTCGACCGACACAGTCGACCGACCCAACTCTCACCATTTTTCCGGTCGACCGGCAGTCGACCGTTGGTTATGTTTAGGGTAATTGTTCTGTGTTTCCGGTCGACCGTCCATTCAACCCAGTCGACCGATAGTCTGGTTTTGGGCCAAAATTGCTGATTCCCATTCTTTCTGACATTAGGTCTTAACCTTGATACAGGGGTGATGTATCATCCTTGCTAAACACTTCATAACTGGTATTTCAGGACTTGTTATTACATGTTCTTACTTCATGACATGTTAGGATATATTCTCACTCCTTGACTTGTACTTGATCACCCCTATCATGTCATTATTGCATGCATGTCAATTACATGCTACTGTTTCATATCTGATTACATCACCTGACTATTATCAATCTCTTGGTATACATGTTACTTGATATACATCACCATTTATCATGCTATCTCTTGACACCAAGCATGATGCCCCGATTCTTATAATTATCATGATAAAGGGAATGTAGTACCTGATTACTGTTACGTACTGATTACTGTTATGTATTCCTGATACCTGATCACTGTTATGTGTTCCTGTTATGATATTGCTCATTCCCTCAATCTGATAATTATGTTAATAAGCTACAACTTGTATGGGTATGGGAGGAAGTGATGGATGTCGGAATGATATCTTGCTTATAGTATGGGGATGACATATATTGGCAGTACTGTTATGATTACTGTTATGATTACTGTTAGGGGGACTCAGGGCCTCCAAAGCCGGTCCCAGGTGTATGGGAACTACTATAAGAAGCATTATCAGTTCTCCATCTACTTCCGTTAACAACCCTCGCCTAGCTATATATGGATGTATGTGTGTTGGGGTGCACACCTAGACACATACCGAGATATATGGGTCAGACGAGTAATAATAAGATAGATTCCCGTTTTGTATTCCTGCTTGACCTTCATATAAATTGCAACTCTGATTCTATACGCTTGGATATTCGGTGGTATGAGACAAAAGGTATATATATGAGGGTTTCCTTGTTTGGATTATTCCTTCGATGTACTAGTCTCATGGGACCGTGATCTAAGCGTATACAATCACTTTTGCTTAACAATAGATGTCAAGTCTACTTCATGTTATTGTTTCCGTTATACATACCTGTTATGGTTCTTATCATGATACCTGTTAGACTATGATTCCAGTGATGATTCCTGTTGTGACTACCGTTATGATTCCAGTTATACCTGTTATGCATGTTATGCTTTCCTGTTTGGCTATTGTATGAATTGCAACTCTGATTCTATACGCTTGGATATTCGGTGGCATGAGATAAAGGTATATATATGAGGGTTTCCTTGTTTGGATTATTCCTTCGATGTACTAGTCTCATGTGACCGTAACCTAAGCGTATACAATCACTTTTGCTTACAATCAGTTTTCTTGGATTTCCTGTTCCTTGATGATTATACTATACCTGTCTTCATATACCACACTTGTGTTCTAACCCCTTAGTCATGTCTCTTAGCCACTTGGCTACAGTCGTTTATTATCTATATGTCTTGATTCCTTGGATTTGCATATTCAGATTTCGAAGCTTGGATCGAAGTGGAGCTGTCCACCAGATTAGCTCCAGTTCTTCGTGCCAGACTTCTGTTGTAGACTCACGGGATCTTCATCCTACTCGTGAGCATTGTGTATCTCTTTTGTATAGTTTACGTTTGGACTTGGTTATGATAAAAGACACATGTAATGTGCAGTTATTTATCATACTGTGATGACTTTGTATATGTACTTTTTATGTTGGCATATGAATGAATACCACGCTTTGTGTGTACTCTGATTTCTTGTTGTACTTTTATGCTTAGCGTATATACGTGGAGGCTTCTTCTGACCTACGTATATACGTCGCAGTGACGTCCCCGTATCTGTGAAACCGGGGCGTTACAGGTTGGTATCAGAGCTTAGGCTCTCACACCTAAAGTACAATCAAGCAGCAAATTCTAGTAATTTGCAAATGCCAACTACAATGTACAAAGTTATCTAGTCCTTCTTAAATTCTTCCTTGATTCATTTCTTCGTGTCCTAAACTCCCTTCATTTGTTTCCAATTCTAGTTATCTTATCCCAACTCGGTATGGAGAGACGATCGGGTCGTAATCACTCAGGGCAAGCATCGAATGGACCCGCAGGAGAGAATGTGGATATACTGAGGGTTTTCCAGATGATAATGGAGAACCAGCAGCAGCAGACCGAGCTCCTCCGGCAAGAGTTGGCAGCACCAAAAGGACAGAGGCCGGGGAACATATCGGATTTCAGACGGCTGCAGCCAGCCATATTCACGGGTGGAGAGAAACCCTTGGAGGCTGAACAATGGCTGACAGACACCACTGATTTACTGAATGCAGCCAGGGTGCCAAAGGAGAACCAAGTGGAGATCGCCAAGATTCAGTTGAAGGACATAGCTAGAACTTGGTGGCTCGCTGAGGAAGCCAGATTGGAGAAGCCTGTCGCTTGGGACACGTTCTCCAAGAGTTTCTACAGCAGATTCTTCCCTGTCACAGCTCAAAAAGCCATGGAGGAACAGTTCATCAGGCTTCGGCAAGGGAACAAGTCCGTGGACGAGTATGCCGCGGAGTTTCTGAGACTCAGCCGCTTTGCTCCGTACATGGTAACGGATGAGGAGAAGCGGGCAAGCCGATTCCAGCAGGGCCTACAGATGGATATACAAGTATTCCTAATGCCCCAACAGCTGAAAACTTATGCCGAGATTCTCACCATAGCTCGAGAAGTAGAGCGTGGATTGGAGAAGAAGAGAGTGACCCAGATGAGGAACCAGGCCAAGAAGAGGCCTTTTGAGTTTGAGTTAATAGATGAGGAAGATGCCGATAGGGCAACCCATGATCCGATGATGAAGGGACCATTCCAACCTCCTCTGTCTCAGCTTGTATGCAATTTTTGCCACAGGCCCGGACATTTTAAGAGAGATTGTCGAGTGGCCAAGGGATTATGTTTAGTGTGTGGGAAAGGGGGTCATACACTCAGGGATTGCCAGTACAGAAAGTTTGGACATGTGGCACCGATCAGACCAGCTCTTCCAGCACCAGCACATCCAGTCCCAGCACTTCAGCTCCGCCACTTAGGAGGAACCCAGAACCTGTTGACCGTAGGACTCCAGTTCCACCCCAGCAGTATGGTCATCAGCAGAAGGGAATGAGACTTAGAGCAGATCAGGGTAGAGGCCAAGGTTACATCCTGATAACAGAGGTATCAAATGATGCAGCTGAATGTGGAGACCAGTATCCAGATCAGGCACCTTGAGGATATCATGGTAACCACTACCCCGGATCTTGTATTTACGTTAGTTATCCTTCTTCATACTTCCCTTATTATGCTTTGCATTATCCATCCTGTTCCTTCTTGTGTTCGCCTTAATCCTGTTTTGGATTTGTGAGACCTTTGATTTCACCCTTGTCCCCTTTATGTTCAATTTGCCCCTTAGCGAAATTGCGAGGACGCAATTTTTTGTAAGGTGGGTAGATTGTAATACCCCGTTCCCGGAATACGTACTTCATTTCGTATTCAGTTTTTCGACCGTATTTTTCGATTTACTTTCCGTATTTGACTGATTTTAATTTCAAATATCATTTTCCAATATATTAGATTTTATATGAATTTCTGGAATTTTCTGGAATTAAAAGGAATTTCTTCAAAACCGGTGTCGGCCAGTGTTGCTGACCGCTTCCCGGATTTTTATTTCACAAACCACTTGGAATTGGTAGAAAGTCCTTTAGGCATTATTTCTTAGAATCATATTATCTACCTACATTCTTTTTCTGAGAATTTTATGAATTTATGAAAATTCCATCGGAGTCGGTAGTTAACCGATTCTAGGATTTTTAGTTTACAAACGGTTTGGAATTTCTAGAAGAGTCTTTAGACATTATGTCTTAGAATTACTTTTCTTATCTAAATACTTTTTCTGAGGATTTATTGATTTTATGAAAATTCTTTCAGAGTCGGTATTTTTCTGGTTCCGGGATTTTAATATTAAAACTGTAAGGTATTTCTTAAAACGGATTTCACTATGATACTTAGTATAATATTATTGATTTTTGGTATCAATTGCGAGTCGTTCAGAGATACTCGATTTCGGGACGATTTCGGTAGTTTCTGAAATGTTTTCCCGCATACTCGACTTTAACCCGGGAATCCGTGGTTTTAATATTTTTATTTTCCGGGTTAGAGAAAATATCTTCTCTTTTCTCATTTCTTTTCCTTTTCCTTATTTCCTTTAACTTTCTCCACAAACTTCTTTACTTCCACCCTAAGCATTGCCACCTCACCATCTCCACCTCACCACCTTCCACCACCTTCTTCTCCACCTCACCCCTCACATGGCAAACTCCTATTGGCCAAGAAGAACACCTCATCTCCCACTTGGCAAGATTTGATTGGCCAAGAGACACCTCACCCTCCACTTTGCAAATAAGCCCCTCCCTTTTTATTATTTGCATCTCCTTCATAAAATCCAAAACCTATAAATTCTTTTCCTTTACATTTCTCTTTCTTTTTTCATTCCTCTTCACCAAAGCCAAAGCCCTAGCCTTCACCACCTCCATCTCTTCTTCATCTCCACCAAGACAACCACTACCACTTCCCCAACTTAGCTTCATCCTCTTCCTCCTTCATCTCCATGGAAATCACCACTCCAAGGTCAACAACACCAAGAGACATCACCTAGGTCTTCATCTCCACTTCAACAACAACTTTGGATTGGGATCGTCGTCTTCTTCGTCGGAGATATCGCCATAGATCGTATCGTCGACCACATCCATTTCAAGTTCCCGAAGCTTCACATATCCATTCCTCGTGAGTATATTTACTCACCAAGACTTGTTAATTCCTAGTACACTTGTATTTACATATCTTTAGTTCACAAGTCATCAAAATCATGTTTTTAGAACCTTAAAACCAACCCCACAAAAAATCTGATTTTAAGACCAAATAGCAGCATATTTCAGAACTTCGGTCGACCGGCCCAAGGGAGCGGTCGACCGATGTGCACAAACGTGCACAGTTTTGTGTTGGCGGTCGACCGGTTCACCAGCCAGTCGACCGATAGGAAACCTGGAGCTTACGGCCCTGTATCGGTCGACCGGCAGTCGACCGACAGGCGACCGTTAGTGTATCTCCGGTCGACCGGAAGTCGACCGGCACTCGACCGACCAAACCTGGAGCTTACGGCCCTGTATCGGTCGACCGGCAGTCGACCGACAAGCGACCGTTAGTGTATCTCCGGTCGACCGGAAGTCGACCGGCACTCGACCGACCAAACCTGGAGCTCACGGCGTTGTATCGGTCGACCGGCAGTCGACCGACACAGTCGACCGACCCAACTCTCACCATTTTTCCGGTCGACCGGCAGTCGACCGTTGGTTATGTTTAGGGTAATTGTTCTGTGTTTCCGGTCGACCGTCCATTCAACCCAGTCGACCGATAGTCTGGTTTTGGCCAAAATTGCTGATTCCCATTCTTTCTGACATTAGGTCTTAACCTTGATACAGGGGTGATGTATCATCCTTGCTAAACACTTCATAACTGGTATTTCAGGACTTGTTATTACATGTTCTTACTTCATGACATGTTAGGATATATTCTCACTCCTTGACTTGTACTTGATCACCCCTATCATGTCATTATTGCATGCATGTCAATTACATGCTACTGTTTCATATCTGATTACATCACCTGACTATTATCAATCTCTTGGTATACATGTTACTTGATATACATCACCATTTATCATGCTATCTCTTGACACCAAGCATGATGCCCCGATTCTTATAATTATCATGATAAAGGGAATGTAGTACCTGATTACTGTTACGTACTGATTACTGTTATGTATTCCTGATACCTGATCACTGTTATGTGTTCCTGTTATGATATTGCTCATTCCCTCAATCTGATAATTATGTTAATAAGCTACAACTTGTATGGGTATGGGAGGAAGTGATGGATGTCGGAATGATATCTTGCTTATAGTATGGGGATGACATATATTGGCGGTACTGTTATGATTACTGTTATGATTACTGTTAGGGGGACTCAGGGCCTCCAAAGCCGGTCCCAGGTGTATGGGAACTACTATAAGAAGCATTATCAGTTCTCCATCTACTTCCGTTAACAACCCTCGCCTAGCTATATATGGATGTATGTGTGTTGGGGTGCACACCTAGACACATACCGAGATATATGGGTCAGACGAGTAATAATAAGATAGATTCCCGTTTTGTATTCCTGCTTGACCTTCATATAAATTGCAACTCTGATTCTATACGCTTGGATATTCGATGGTATGAGACAAAAGGTATATATATGAGGGTTTCCTTGTTTGGATTATTCCTTCGATGTACTAGTCTCATGGGACCGTGATCTAAGCGTATACAATCACTTTTGCTTAACAATAGATGTCAAGTCTACTTCATGTTATTGTTTCCGTTATACATACCTGTTATGGTTCTTATCATGATACCTGTTAGACTATGATTCCAGTGATGATTCCTGTTGTGACTACCGTTATGATTCCAGTTATACCTGTTATGCATGTTATGCTTTCCTGTTTGGCTATTGTATGAATTGCAACTCTGATTCTGTACGCTTGGATATTCGGTGGCATGAGATAAAGGTATATATATGAGGGTTTCCTTGTTTGGATTATTCCTTCGATGTACTAGTCTCATGTGACCGTAACCTAAGCGTATACAATCACTTTTGCTTACAATCAGTTTTCTTGGATTTCCTGTTCCTTGATGATTATACTATACCTGTCTTCATATACCACACTTGTGTTCTAACCCCTTAGTCATGTCTCTTAGCCACTTGGCTACAGTCGTTTATTATCTATATGTCTTGATTCCTTGGATTTGCATATTCAGATTTCGAAGCTTGGATCGAAGTGGAGCTGTCCACCAGATTAGCTCCAGTTCTTCGTGCCAGACTTCTGTTGTAGACTCACGGGATCTTCATCCTACTCGTGAGCATTGTGTATCTCTTTTGTATAGTTTACGTTTGGACTTGGTTATGATAAAAGACACATGTAATGTGCAGTTATTTATCATACTGTGATGACTTTGTATATGTACTTTTTATGTTGGCATATGAATGAATACCACGCTTTGTGTGTACTCTGATTTCTTGTTGTACTTTTATGCTTAGCGTATATACGTGGAGGCTTCTTCTGACCTACGTATATACGTCGCAGTGACGTCCCCGTATCTGTGAAACCGGGCGTTACAGATGGCCTCAAGCATAATCTCTTGAGTGTTAGTCAACTTTGTGATAAAGGTTTTGATGTTGTTTTTGATAATGTTGCTTGTAAAGTAATTGATAGAACTTCTAATGTTTGTGTATTTTCCGGTTTTCGTGAAAGTAATGTTTATATGATTGATATGTTAAATATGTCTTGTAATATTACTTGTTTGAAAGCCCTCGATGATGACTCTTGGTTGTGGCATAGGAGATTAGGGCATATTTCTTTTGATCACATTTCTAGGTTAAACACAAAGGAAATGGTGAAAGGTATTCCTTGCTTGAATTTTGAAAGGACCGAGTTTGTGACGCATGTCAATTTGGGAAACAAACTAAGTCTTCTTTCAAGTCAATTAAGGATATCATGACATCACGTCCTTTGGAGTTAATCCATATAGATCTTTTTGGCCCTACACAAATCAAAAGTCTAAGTGGGAATAGATTTGCTTATGTTTTGGTTGATGACTTTTCAAGATTTACTTGGGTTTTCTTTCTTGAACATAAAAGCCAAGCATTTTCTTATTTTCAAACTTTTAAGAAAAGAGTTGAAAAGGAAAAAGATGTTTCGATTTTGAGAATAAGAAGTGATAGAGGAGGTGAATTCATTAACCAACCCTTTACCACTTTTTGTGATGAACATGGAATAAAGCATGAACTTTCTTTTCCTAGAACTCCACAACAAAATGGAGTAGTTGAACGAAAAATAGAACATTACAAGAGATGGCTAGGACAATGCTAAGTGAATATGGTCTACCACATTATTTGTGGGCCGAGGCCGTTAATACATCATGCTATATATCAAATCGTGTTTTCTTGTGTAAAAATACTACTAAAACTTCTTTTGAAATGTATTTTTCTAGAAAACCTAATGTTTCCTATTTTAAAGTTTTTGGTTGCAAATGCTTTGTTTTAAACACAAAAGATAATTTAGGAAAGTTTGATGCTAGATCTTATGAGGCTATTTTTGTAGGTTACTCAAACACTAGTAAGGCTTATAGAGTTTTCATTAGATCATCATTGACTATTGAAGAGTCTATTCATGTTAAGTTTGAGGAATCTAACAAGTTTGTTAAGAATGTTGTAGAAATAGATGCATTGGATGAAGGTTTGGAGAAAGTGACCTTGGAGGATGCTTCTACTATGGGAGACAAACCAAAGGATGATGAAGGAAGCGAAGCTAAGGTGGAAGAGGCACAAGGAAATGAAAATCAAACACATGAGGTGGAGCCTACTCAACCACTACCAAAGGATTGGAGATACAATCCACATCATCCCAAGGACCTCGTCATAGGTGAAGTATCAAAAGGGGTAACTACTCGCTCTAGACTTCATGACTATTGTGGTAACTATGCATTCATTTCTCATATTGAACCCAAAATGTCCTCGAAGCCGAGGCCGATTCATATTGGTTGCTAGCCATGCAAGAGGAGCTCAATCAATTTGAGCGCAACCAAGTTTGGCACCTTGTTCCTAGGCCCCACGATAGACCAACAATTGGTACTAAGTGGATCTTTAAGAACAAGTTGGATGAATCGGGTAATGTAGTTAGAAACAAGGCTAGGTTAGTTGCCCAAGGTTACACTCAAATCGAAGGGATCGATTTTGAAGAAACCTTTGCACCCGTAGCACGGCTTGAAGCCATACGGATGACACTAGCATTTGCCTCATATAAAGATTTCAAATTATTTCAAATGGATGTTAAAAGTGCTTTTCTAAATGGATTTATTGAAGAGGAGGTGTATGTTGAACAACCCCCCGGGTTTGTTGATCCTACACATCCGGATTTTGTTTTTAAATTAGATAAAGCTCTTTATGGTTTAAAACAAGCCCCTAGGGCTTGGTATGAAAGACTCTCTTCATTTTTGATTTCAAATGGTTTTAAGAAAGGTAAAATTGACACAACTTTGTTTACAAAACATGTAGAAAAGGATATTCTTATTGTGCAAATTTATGTGGATGATATTATTTTTGGTTCTACTAATGAATCTCTTTGCAAAGCTTTTGAGTCATGCATGAAGGATGAATTTGAAATGTTTATGATGGGGGAGCTCAACTATTTCCTTGGACTCCAAATCAAGCAAAAGAAGGATGGGATCTTCATCAATCAATCCAAGTACACAAAGGAACTAATCAAAAGGTTTGGGCTTGAAGGATCGAAAGTAAGCAAAACTCCCATGGCAACAACTACAAAGCTTGACAAGGATGAACAAGGTAAAAGTGTAGACATTAAATTATATCGTAGCATGATTGGTAGTTTACTTTATTTGACGGCTAGTAGGCCGGATATTATGTTTTCCGTTTGTCTTTGTGCACGTTTTCAATCTTGTCCTAAAGAATCTCACATAATTGCGGTTAAACGCATAATTAGATATCTTAAGGGCACTATTGAAATGGGTTTGTGGTATCCTAAAACCGGATTATTTGAAATGAAGAGTTTTTCGGATGCCGACTATGCGGGTTGTAGGGTAGATAGGAAGAGCACAAGTGGAACATGTCAATTCTTAGGTAATTGTCTTGTATCTTGGTCTTCCAAAAAGCAAAATTCGGTAGCCCTTTCAACCGCCGAGGCGGAGTATGTTGCAGCCGGAGCTTGTTGTGCACAAGTTCTTTGGATGAAACATACTCTCCTTGACTATGATTTACACTTTGATCATGTTAAAATATTTTGTGATAATACTAGTACTATTCACATGACAAAGAATGCAAATCAACATAGTAAAACCAAACACATTGACATTAGGTATCACTTTCTTAGAGATCATTATGAGAAGGGTGATATTGTTATTGAATATGTTTCTACCGATTTTCAACTTGCCGATATTTTTACTAAACCATTAGACTATGCTAGATTTTCATTTATTTGTGGTGAGTTGAATGTTTGCATTATGGATTCTTAAAATAAATTTTTCAATTGGTATTTTAACCCTTTTTGATGTATGACAAAAAGGAGGAGAATAAGTTGTTTAAGAGTTTGATATTTTGAATTTGAATAAGTTTAAGAGTTTGATATTTTGAATTTGTTTGAGTTTGTTAAGTTTGTTTATTTAAGTTTTTGACAAAACTATTTTGCCTTGAATGCTTTATGTATTGTGCTTCCATAGTCAAATTTTTATACATAGCATTATTTGAGGGGGAGTTTTTCAAACTCCTCTTCCATGTTTATTTAAATAACCTATATGTTTTGTCATCATCAAAAAGGGGGAGATTGTTGGCCCAAGGTTACAATCACCCATGATTAGTGTATTTTGATGATTACAAAACATATTAGTTATTTGTACTAATAATATTTGTTGTTTAAGTATGTTTCAGATTTCTATTCATTCTAGAAGTCTTCTCTCACAAATACAAGGATTTGGACTCAAGTCAACTCCAATTGGGCTCAAGGAACAAGTGTTGAAGATTATATGAAGAAGCCTATTGAAGATCTTGAAGTCCTTAGAAACATTGTAAGAATAGAATGTTAAAGTTTGAGTATATGAAATTTGGCTCTAGGATTTGCACACACACTTGTTTCATATATTTCCTATGTTTTGAAAATGGTTATTTCTAAGTTTTATGCCTTAGTTTATATATACATGTACCAAAAGCTTTATATCTTGAAAATCTTGTATAAAACATGTGTATAAACTATTTTCTGCATAATACTTAGCTATATGTATCTTTAAAATATTTCTCAAAATTTTTCTAACTCAAAACCAGCCCAGTTTTCTGTTTCAGGCAACTCCGGCCGACCGGCCTGGTCGACCGGCGATGTGTCTGGACATGCACTATTTGTGCATGTCTGTCGGTCGACCGGACCGGTCGACCGACGGAGAGCAAATTGCTCACAGGTTTTTTCGGTCGACCGGACCGGTCGACCGGAAGAAGGAAACTGTGTTTCCTCTTTTGGGACGGTCGACCGGACCGGTCGACCGAGAGCCAACGGCTCTTTGCAGCTGGCCTTGTGGTCGACCGGACCGGTCGACCGCCAAGCCTGCTGTAGCCTAACGACTCTTTCCTCTTTGGGCTATTCTGAAAAATTTTTTTTTTTTCAGCTTTAACAGATTTTTGGAAAGTTGTTGGGGAGCTTTTGCAGGTCAAATTAGGTGTAAAGAAATTGTTTTTAACCTATTTTCTAACCCTATAAATAGAGGAGAAGTCTCTCTTGCATATCACTAAGAAAAATCCTCAAGTTTGTGTTGTTTTCAAAAGAGAAAAGAAAAGAGTTTAAAGCTTTCATTCCAATTCTTTTTGAGCTTGTTTTTTCAGTTGTGGTTGATTACTAATATCACTCTACAACTGAAGTTTTTCTCACCACACTTCATAGAGCCAAAAATCCAATACTCATTCTATAGTGAAGTTGTAATTGAAGTGAGAGTGTTTGTAAAAGAGTTTGAGAAATAGTGTAGTGATCTTGTTGTGATCACTTTGTTCTTGTAATCCTTTCCTTGTGGAGCAACCTCTTCGGTAGAGGTCCTTTGTACTCGGTGGAGCTCGGTGCTCGGTCTTCGGTAGACCAAATTGTAAAGGCGTCCTCGGTGGATAGTGGAAACCCTTCACGGAGGTGAAGGCGGGGAGTAGAGCGGTGGCTCGAACCTCGAAACAAATCACTTTGTTTGCGATTGCCTTTGCGTCCAATTCTTACTTTACTTTTCAATAGTTCCTTATTGCTTTCTATTGCATACTTGTGATATTGTTTAAATCTCTTGTGCTACTATTTGCTTGTTTGTAATTCTTGCCATATATCATTGTGTTTGCATCATTCTTCATATCATCCATTTCTTACTTGTGTGTGCCAATCCCGTACTCATCCAACAAGAGCTTCACATAGCGCCTCAACCCATATCAAGGGGAATCAAGAGGAGTTTAGTCCAGAGCCTCGCAAGAGGAATTCGGCTACACTTGTTGAATTGTACTAAGTTGAGCCTCACTTGTTTTAGGTTCCGCATTTAGAGAGTTAAAATTTTTAAGATTAGCAATCACACCTATTCACCCCCCCTCTAGGTGTTTTTCAAGTATTAGGCATCTTCATGTTTGGGGTTGTCCAGCGGAAGCTCAGCCATATATACTATATGAGAAGAAGTTGGACTCAAGAACAGTTAGCTATTTATTCGTAGGGTATTCTGAGAGGTATAAAGGCTTTAAGTTTTATTGTTCCTCCACTAAGAATATAAAGACGGATTACTAAAATTTTTTTTAAGGATATTCATAACAGTGGGAGTCAACTACATAAGAATTTCATATTTAAGGAAGAACATATTGTTATACCCTTGACAATTATTTTAAATGATAAAGTAGTTGTTCCACTTCAAGATGAAAATACAGTTCCATCCTTACAAGGTACATATACAGTTCATCCTGAAGTAGATTATGTTGATGAGGTTGAATCTGAAAATTCTCAACCACAAGTGCCTAGGAGATCAACTAGGGAGAGGAGATTAGTCATTACTAATGACTATGTAGTTTATCTCCAAGAGCAAGAGTTTGACATAAGGCTAGAGGATGACCCCACATCCTTGAATGAGGACAAACTCAACATTCACTCCACTGAGTGGTCAAATGCCATGAAAGATGAGTTAAAATTCATAAAGGACAATGATGTTTGGGTTTTAGTAGAGTTGCCTAAAGGAAAGAAACCAATTGGCTGTAAATGAGTATTCAAACCAAGCGGGATTCGAACGGTAATGTCGAAAGGTATAAGACACATCTTGTCACAAAGGGATTCACTCAAAGAGAGGGTATTGACTATAAAGAGACTTTCTCCCTGATTTTCATGAAGCATTCTTTTAGGATTATTATAGCACTGGTGGCTCACTTTAACCTAGAGTTATATCAAATGGATGTTAAGATTGTCTTTCTTAATGGTAGCATTGAGGAAGAAATCTGTATGGTGCAACCCGAAAATTTTTAAGTGAAAGTTTCATAATATTTGGTTTGCAAATAAAGAAATCCATTTATGGTCTAAATCAAGCATCCCGTCAATGGTATTTGAAATTTGATCATGTAATATCCGATTTTAGTTTTAAGGAGATTGTAGATGAACAATGCATTTACCATAAATTTAAAGAGAGTAGACTTATATTTCTTGTGCTATATGTGGATGCCAAATGAGTGGAGGAAGAGTACCTTAGTACCTCTCTATAAGAATAAGGGTGATATCAAGAGTTGTTCAAACTATCGTGGAATAAAACTCATGTGTCACACCATGAAGCTTTGGGAAAGGGTAATTGAACAAAAGTTAAGGTAAAATTTTACAATATCAGAGAACCAGTTTGGGTTCATGCCGCAGCGATCGACGACAGAGGCTATTCATTTGCTTCGTCAACTTATAAAGCGATTTCGAGAGAGGAAGAGAAATTTGCATATGGTCTTTATTGATTTAGAAAAAGCTTATGATAAGGTGACAAGAGAGGTATTGTTGGCCCAATGGCCTTCCACTCTAGTTTTGATGATGATCAACACTCATGTAGTTATGTTTACTAATATTCTTGTGTTTCTAAGTTTCAGATCATTAACAGGATATTAGTTGGTGATTAGCTTCAACAAGATGATTAGAAGCTTATCATGGTGATTCCGGTGCCAAAGCTTAAAGATCATACCTTTGCACTTGGAGAATCACGGAGTTTTGGAGCAAGTCTACTTGAAGATGAAGATCGTCAAGAAGACTTAGGTATCCTAGTTTAGATAGAGTTTTAGATCCATATTTGTAAAGCTTAGTTTAGTTGATATGCTCAAGTGAACACAAAACACACGTTTTATGATTTGATATTTGGTTTTTATGAATAGTTGATCAAAACAAGTTTACATATGGTATATGTATAGTAGATGTTTTCTATACATGCTTTAACTTGGTAAACAAACTTATTTTGACTATCCTACTCATGTTTTGGAAAAATCAAGTTTGATAAAAATACAAGTTTTGTTTTTGATAAAATTGGCAAGACACAAAATGAATTGATATGTTGATATATTGTCTTGAAATTTTTATCACATGTTTATGTTTCAACATAAAATGATAAAACAATTTTTATGGTATTTTTAAAAGAGACAAAAGATTTTTTAGAAAATATTTTTCCAAATTTTTCTGACCTGGTTTTGTGCTGACAGGCTGGTCGGCCGACCGGGACGGTCGACCGCACCAAGGGCCGGTCGACCGATCCGGTCGACCGACGTGCACAGACGTGCACGTCTGTTAGGCACAGTGGACGGTCGACCGGGCCGGTCGACCGGGCCTGAGAGCTCTGCTCTCGGTTTATTTCGGTCGACCGGACCGGTCGACCGATGTTGCCCAACGGTCACAAATTTGACCGTTGGCGGTCGACCGGCCGGTCGACCGGCAGTTGGTCAGACTGCCACATCAGCCTAACGGCTAGTTTTTCCTAGGGGCTATATATACCCCATTTCTCCATTGTTTTGAACAAGAATTTTTGAGCTAAAAATTTTCAGTTTTCTGAAGAGTTTAAAAGAGTTTTTAAAGAGTTTTTAAGTCAAAAAGGTTTCATCTTATTTGTTTTTGGGTTTTTGAAAATCAAAGAAAAATAGGTTTTTGGGATTTTTGCTTAGATCTTCAATTCTATCATATTGCAAGTATTTTCCCAAAGATTTTTCTTTGTTGCTTGTTTTCAAAACACTTGTTTTCCACACTTGAGCTATATCATCTATCCTAAACTGTTAGGATCTTTGTTTTGTGGAAAAAGAAAGAGAAAAAGAAGAGAGAGTTTTGAGGTTGTTGTTTGTAACCTCTAAGTTGTACACCCTTATTCTTGTTGTATCCCTCTTAGGTAGAGGTGATCGGGTGATTGGTTTGTATCCCTCAAGTGTGAGGTGATTGAGATTGGTTGTGAGCCTCTTTGGTAGAGGTGTTGTTGTTGGTTGTTGTTGGCCTCGGTGGAGGTTGTATTGAGAGAGGAGTTAGGTACTCCTAGAGTTGGAAGAAATCCTCTTTGGTAGAGGTTCCCTCGGTGGGAGTTGAGATAGTGGAAATCCTACACGGTGTGTAGGCGGGGATGTAGAGCAAGGTGCTCGAACCTCGAAACAAATCTTGGTGTTTGCGTATTGATCCATTGTCTCTCTAACTCTCTCTCTTATATTTGTGCAAAGCATCATATTCATATCATATCATATTTGCTTGTGTTGTGCATATTTCATATTGCCTTGCATTTATTCATATTGCTATTCATTCTTATATGCTTGGCTTGATTGTGTGTATTTTTATATTGCTTGGATTGCTTGTGTGTGTGTGCCTAACTTATACTCATCCAACAAGAGCTTCACATAGCACCTCAACCCATTTCAAGGGAATCAAGGGGAGTTAGTCCAGAGCCTCGAAAGGGAATTCGGCTATACTTGTTGTATTGTATTAGTTTGTGCATAATTTGCATTAGCTTCCGCATTTAGCGCACTTAGTTTACATTTAGTTTCCTAGATTAGCATTCACACCTATTCACCCCCCTCTAGGTGTTTTTCAATTGGTATCAGAGCTAGTGCTCCTGATACTTAGGCTTAACATCCTAGGAGTGATCCATTTGCTTGCTAATCTCATTTGCATTTGTTTGTTTGCACATTCATATATAGTTTACCATGGACTTCATGACCCCACCTAGCTATGATCCTTCCAACATTGATATTTGGAAGTATAGGATGTCCATGTACCTAAAGACCCTAGGTTTGCATGTCTTTCTTGCCGCCACCAAGAGATGTTATCTTGATGATTACAATCATATAGGGGCCAATGCACAAGCCCTAGAGGCCATTAGAAGCACTTTACCTAAAGAATATCTTTTACGTGTTTCTAATCTTGATTCCGCTTTTGCAGTGTGGAACAAGTTGACAACAACCACCAACACCTCCAAGCTTCAAGTCCAAATCCAACAAGAAGAGGAATCTAGTGGAGAATCCGAGCCACAACAATGCTATATGGTCCAAGGGAATGACTCCCTTGAGGTACATTCGGAACCCCACTTAGATAGTGATGATGATGCTAGTTCTTCTAGTAATGATATTGTTGATCCCCATGCTCTAAATGAAGAACTTTCAATAGTATGTGAAAAGTTAATTGAAAATATAAGATTTTGAAAAAGAAAAGTCTAGAAATTGAAAAAGAAAATAAGTGTTTGCATGCTAGACTTGACAATGTTTTGCAAGAGAAGGTTGAGGTCTATAATGAAAGGGATTCATTGAGATCTCAATTGGAACTTGCTTTAAAAGAAAATAAATTTTTAAAGTCTAAAAATGATTGTGAAATTCTTTTGAAGAAAAATGAAAATTTATCTTCTAAAGTTGATTTTGTTTTAAAAGAGAATGTTGTTTTGAAAAACAAAATCATTTCTATTTCCAATGATTTAAATGTTTGCTTAGAGAAAAATATTGTTTTGCAAAATAAGATTGATTCTCATGTTTGCCATGCTAGGGTAGTTTCACCTAAATCACCCATTGCATGTTCCACTTCTTCTATGCTCGAAAATGATATAAATTTGTTAAAGAAGAAAATGGATTGTTTGGGCTCCACTATGAGCCAATGTGCCATGAACCACTCACGGTTGGAAACCTTGGTTCGAAAGAAACAAGTTCCATCCTTTATGCATGCACACCCATCACGGCATACACATGCTCCACACGGACACCATCAACACATGTATGCTCATGTGTACTCATGTACACATTGTGGACGTAAGGGCCACCTTGCTAAATTTTGTTATGATAGATTACATACTCCTAATTTAGAAAAGAATTTTGTTTGGGTTAGAGAAGGTACTAACCCCCATGGACCCAAGAAGATATGGGTACCAAAGACCACCCCTCCTATTATTTTTGATGTAGGTGTGGGCTCTCACATGACGTGAGAGTGATGACACCTTGGAGTTCCGGACTTAAAGGAAATCTATTGGATGCATCACTTTCAAGGGAAGATTTGGTGGAGATGACCACCATGTTTTGGAGACAAGGAGAGTTGCTTCTTCGGTTTTGGTAACAATCCTTTACTCCCATTTATTGTTTACATGCTTTCCATGTTTTAATGTTTATAGCATGTTTTTGATGTCTATGGATTAGTATGTTCATTCCATGTTTATTAGATCCTTGACATACATGTATAGTATTTGAGACACATATGCTTATATGAACCCATATTTAGTGTTCTCACTTTTGTTTAAGCTATAATGTACATCATAAATCCAATACATGTGAATTTACATAATAATCATGTTTTAGTTTTCCATGATGACTTTTATCATGATGATTTTTGTATTTGTTTTGATGCTTCTTGTTAAGATTACTTGTTTAGATGTTAGTTTTCATTAAGACTAGGAATTATACTTGTACATATAGTGGGCCACAAATAAATCTATATATGTTTGAGCTTGATTTCTTATTTGAACCCATTAGATGTGCTAGTATAGTCTAGTTTTGATGATTCATACATTTCAAACTTGTATTCCATTTTTGGATTTGTTTTATGATTGTGTGTTTCACTTCATGTATATGTTTGTATTGCCAAACTTTAAGATATACATGTATACCCCTTGAGTCATTTGCCTTTCATGCAAATCTATATTTGGACTCAATTGTGTTTAGGGATATGTATGTATACTTCATGTTTGACAATTCATACATATACCTTGAAATGAAATTTGTTGTGATGAAAATCTAGTTTTTCATGTTTCATGTATTTATGTTTAACTTCATGTATATGTCCATCTAGTTCAAACTAATCTTATACATATACATCTCTTTGAGCCACGTGCCTTCATGAATATACATTCAGTGGACTCGTTGAGTTTTGGATATGTATGTATATTTTAGCTTGTATTAGACATACATATGCCTTGAAGATTAAATAAGGAGTTTTATATGATTTTTTATATTTTTGATGGAATTATGTTTTAAGGAATAATTGAGCTTAATGAAATATTTTTCATGATTATGATCTTCACATATTATTTGTACACTCATATCTATTGCTCATGTTTTGTTTCTCATGAGTTATGCTTTATTGGTTAGAGTGATGATTATCATGTGAATTTCAATTTTGTTTTATTCCTTACTTGAAGGATTTCGTGCTAGTTAACAAGTTTTCCATTTAACTAGTTGCGGTGTTCTTCATTTTGGTAGTGATTTTCAAACAAAACTACATTTCAAATCTATCTTTGAAAACCCCTACCTTAAAGGGCGGTAGGATGGGAGATCATGTTCATGTATGCCCTAAATTGAAAATCTTTAAAACTTGAATTATGATTGGGTGGTAGAGAATATGATGTATACACTTGAACTTATTGTTATGTCAATTGGTATCATTGAACTCTTTCAATTGGTATCATTTTGATTTTCTTGTATACTCATATATGTTTTGTATGTATGTATGCTTTAAATTCCAAGTATATCAATTTCTATTGGTATCTATTTTTCATACATATATATGTTTGTGTTTATGCTAGTGCTTGAGTTTCAATTTTGTTTAAATTGATTACTTTTAAATTGTTATCAAGACTATGCATGTCTTTAGTTTGTTTTTCATAAAGGGGGAGAAAATATGATTTTGTATTTCAATTGGTATTTGTACTCCCACTCTTTATGATTAAAAGTTATTATTTTAAACATATGATATCAACATCAAATTATATGTTTTTAAAATGAACAATTCTTACTATTGGTATCAATGTCTCTATGTAAAATCTTTTCAATTGGTTAAACATAACAAATTTTGAATACATTTAGTATCAAGATTCATGTTTTAGGAATTCAAGATTTATGTTTAATTACAATTGGTATCTCATATGTTGTTTAAAGAATATATTCAAAGTTTTGATTTGTATTTCCTATATGCAAGGAGAGCTTAACATCTCTCTTACATATAGATTCATGTTGAGTATATTATAAATTGAGGAGCTTGACAACTCTTCTTTATATGATATACGTGTGTAGGGGGAGCTTCACATCTCCTCTTATGCATTACATAATATGTGTTATGTGAATTGGGGCTTGTCATCCCTTCTTCATGTAATGCATATGTGTAGGGAAGCTAACTTAGCGTCTTCCTCTTCATGAATGTATATAGCATATAACATATATTGATCCTTGTTTATTGGTATCAAGATGCTTCATTGACATATTTTTAATTGATATCATGTTTGTAGTCACCCCTTATTGATTTTGTTTTTTGTTTTAGACAAAAAGGGGAGAACATTGTCTTTTATTGTTTTGTTTGACATAAAGGGGGAGAAAGATTTTTACCCCTCATTTTATCTATGGTTTTGATTGTTTACCCCTTTGTTGATGATTGACAAAAAGGGGGAGAAGTATTTGTGTTTTTATGCATGCTTATGTTTTATATGCATATATTATGTTTTAATCTCAAGAATAGTAAGTTTGATTGATTTATAGAGTTTGCTTTGTAATTGGTATCTAGAGCATATTTTATGTTGAATATTCCATTGGTATCTAGAGCGCCATGTTTATATGCATTTGTCATGCATTGCATATTATTGTTTATTTGTGTATGCATGAGTTAGGGGGAGCTTCTTTGAAGCTTAACTTTAATCCATGCATATATTACTCCATGAGTTTTGTCATCATCAAAAAGGGGGAGATTGTTGGCCCAATGGCCTTCCACTCTAGTTTTGATGATGATCAACACTCATGTAGTTATGTTTACTAATATTCTTGTGTTTCTAAGTTTCAGATCATTAACAGGATATTAGTTGGTGATTAGCTTCAACAAGATGATTAGAAGCTTATCATGGTGATTCCGGTGCAAAAGCTTAAAGATCATACCTTTGCACTTGGAGAATCACGGAGTTTTGGAGCAAGTCTACTTGAAGATGAAGATCGTCAAGAAGACTTAGGTATCCTAGTTTAGATAGAGTTTTAGATCCATATTTGTAAAGCTTAGTTTAGTTGATATGCTCAAGTGAACACAAAACACACACGTTTTATGATTTGATATTTGGTTTTTATGAATAGTTGATCAAAACAAGTTTACATATGGTATATGTATAGTAGATGTTTTCTATACATGCTTTAACTTGGTAAACAAACTTATTTTGACTATCTTACTCATGTTTTGGAAAAATCAAGTTTGATAAAAATACAAGTTTTGTTTTTGATAAATTGGCAAGACACAAAAATGAATTGATATGTTGATATATTGTCTTGAAATTTTTATCACATGTTTATGTTTCAACATAAAATGATAAAACAATTTTTATGGTATTTTTAAAAGAGACAAAAGATTTTTTAGAAAATATTTTTCCAAATTTTTCTGACCTGGTTTTGTGCTGACAGGCTGGTCGGCCGACCGGGACGGTCGACCGCACCAAGGGCCGGTCGACCGATCCGTCGACCGACGTGCACAGACGTGCACGTCTGTTAGGCACAGTGGACGGTCGACCGGGCCGGTCGACCGGGCCTGAGAGCTCTGCTCTCGGTTTATTTCGGTCGACCGGACCGGTCGACCGATGTTGCCCAACGGTCACAAATTTGACCGTTGGCGGTCGACCGGGCCGGTCGACCGGCAGTTGGTCAGACTGCCACATCAGCCTAACGACTAATTTTTCCTAGGGGCTATATATACCCCATTTCTCCATTGTTTTGAACAAGAATTTTTGAGCTAAAAATTTTCAGTTTTCTGAAGAGTTTAAAAGAGTTTTTAAAAGAGTTTTTAAGTCAAAAAGGTTTCATCTTATTTGTTTTTGGGTTTTTGGAAAATCAAAGAAAAATAGGTTTTTGGGATTTTTGCTTAGATCTTCAATTCTATCATATTGCAAGTATTTTCCCAAAGATTTTTCTTTGTTGCTTGTTTCCAAAAACACTTGTTTTCCACACTTGAGCTATATCATCTATCCTAAACTATTAGGATCTTTGTTTTGTGGAAAAAGAAAAGAAAAAGAAGAGAGAGTTTTGAGGTTGTTGTTTGTAACCTCTAAGTTGTACACCCTTATTCTTGTTGTATCCCTCTTAGGTAGAGGTGATCGGGTGATTGGTTTGTATCCCTCAAGTGTGAGGTGATTGAGATTGGTTATGAGCCTCTTTGGTAGAGGTGTTGTTGTTAGTTGTTATTGGCCTCGGTGGAGGTTGTATTGAGAGAGGAGTTAGGTACTCCTAGAGTTGGAAGAAATCCTCTTTGGTAGAGGTTCCCTCGGTGGGAGTTGAGATAGTGGAAATCCTACACGGTGGTGTAGGCGGGGATGTAGAGCAAGGTGCTCGAACCTCGAAACAAATCTTGGTGTTTGCGTATTGATCCATTGTCTCTCTAACTCTCTCTCTTATATTTGTGCAAAGCATCATATTCATATCATATCATATTTGCTTGTGTTGTGCATATTTCATATTGCCTTGCATTTATTCATATTGCTATTCATTCTTATATGCTTGGCTTGATTGTGTGTATTTTATATTTCTTGGATTGCTTGTGTGTGTGTGCCTAACTTATACTCATCCAACAAGAGCTTCACATAGCACCTCAACCCATTTCAAGGGGAATCAAGGGGAGTTAGTCCAGAGCCTCGAAAGGGGAATTCGGCTACACTTGTTGTATTGTATTAGTTTGTGCATAATTTGCATTAGCTTCCGCATTTAGCGCACTTAGTTTGCATTTAGTTTCCTAGATTAGCATTCACACCTATTCACCCCCCCTCTAGGTGTTTTTCAGGTATTATGGTGGACATTGATGAAAAAGGGAGTCCCCATCAAATATATTGACATAATCAAGGATATGTACGATGGAGTAGTGGCAAATATCAGAACTTGTGGAGGCATAACAGTGATTTTTTCTATCACGATTGGATTGCATCAAGGATCTGCATTGAGTCCATTCTTATTTGTCATAGTGGTGGATGAGCTTACTAGAGCTATTCAGGATGAGATACCATGGTGCATGCTATTTGCTGATGATATTGTCCTAGTCGATGAGACGAGAGCTGGGGTAAATGCCAATTGGAGTTATGGAGGCAAACTCTAGAATCTTAAGGTTTTACATTAAGTAGGGTCAAAACAGAGTATATGGAGTGTAATTCAGTAAACAAGGAATCCGAGATTATAGTATTGTGAGACTAGATGGGAAAAATACCGATGAGCAGTCATTTTAAGTACTTGGGTCTATAATCTAAAAGGATGGGGAGATCGATAGTGATGTCAACCATAGGATCCAAGCCGGTTGGTTGAAATAAAGGAGCGCAACAAGAGTTTTATGTGATCGTAACATTCCGTTATGGCTGAAGGGAAAGTTTTATCGGACTGCTATTAGGCAAGCTTTGTTATATGGCATAGAATGTTGGGCTATAAAGAGACATCATGCCCAGAGATGAGTGTAGCAGAGATGCGCATGCTTCGTTAGATGTGTGGTAACACGTGGAGAGATAAGGTGAGAAATGAGGATATTCGTACTAAGATAGGTGTAGCCTCTATAGAAGAGAAGATGAGAGAAGACCGTCTACGATGAGTTGGTCATGTGCGACGTAGACCTACAGATGCGCCAGTTCAGTGAGTAGAGCATATCAATTTAAGGCAAGTTAAAAGAGCGCAGGAAGACCGATGAAAACATGGATGGAGGTAATACGATAAGATATAGAGGCTAAAGGTCTTAGTGAAGCCATATTGCTCGATAGGAATGAGTGGAGAAAGCTGATCCATGTGCCCGATTCGGCGTAATTCTCTTTTGGTTCATGTAGCTTATCCCAAATACTTGGGACAAATGGCTTGGTTGTTGTTTGTTTGTTGTTGTTGTTGTATATGTGGATGACATTCTACTAGCAAGTAACGATATGGTTCTTTTACTTGACACCAGAGTTTTCTCTCAAAGAATTTTGAGATGAAAGATCTTGAAAACGCTTCTTTTGTGATAGGCATCCAGATTCAACGTGACAGGACACCTGGAATATTAGGTTTATCACAAAAGGCCTATATCGATAAGGTGCTAGATAGATATGGCATGAAGAATTGCTCTAGGGGAGATAAGTTAAGTCTACTATAATGTCCCAAGAACGACCTACGAAAGAGCAAATGAAAGACATTCCATATGGATTGACGGTTGGATGTCAGATGTATGCTCAAGTTTGTACCGTCCAGATATAGCATATACCATTGAGAAACTTGACAGATACTTGATTAATCATGGGATTGATCACTAAAAGACTACCAAGAAGGTAATGCGATATCAATAAAAGACTACATGAAATCTAATCAGTTGCAGCTGATCGGATACACAGATTCAGATTATGCTGGATGTATCGATAATAGGAAGTCCAACTCATGTTACATTTTCCTTATTGTAGAAAGATGGTGGATTTAGTCAAGAGGCTATTGCAGCTACACTGTGATAATTAGAGCTATAAACTCTACTACAATGTGACAAGAGTTCAATAAAGTCGAAGTATATCGAAATCAAGTTTCTTGTCATCAAAGATTTAGTTCAGAATCATATTTTGTCTGTTGATAGTGATAGCACTATTCTTAACATTACAGATCCACTCATTAAAGGACTTCCACCTAAAGTATTCTTAGAGCATATTGCTAATATGGGGATGGCTAGTCATGATATCCTGATTTAGTGGGAGTGGATAATTTCATGTAACAGACATTATTTCTAAGTGCACTTTATGGATATTTGTTGATTCTGACAAATAAAGTTATCACTACTTTTCCTAAAGTTTACTTTTACGCATTTGAGTTTGTTGAATTAGCAGTTAGACACATTAGAGTCATAAAGTTAGACTCATTGGAGTCATAAAGTGGAAGCCAGTTGGAATTGTACCTTATTTGATCAGAGGACATTCCATGCCACACGTTCACATTTAATCTATGTCGTTAGGGGTTCTGAAAGTTGTGATGTGGAAGGTCCTACCTCGATTATACAGAAGGTAACGACCGCCATGTTCGGTGGCAGGGCACTTAATGGACCAGATTATTCTGAAATGTGGTTTGTTAGCGGTTAAAGTTTTGACGTCATAAAGTTATGCATAATATCTATTCAGTATGACTTGTTTGGCTCAAGTGGGAGATTATTAGACTTATTTTTATTTTAAAGTCTAATATATTTTGGGCCTAATCAAGTCAATTGGATATTTGCACCCGCCCACTTAACCTATGTTGTTTGACCCAATAAAGAATTGATCAAACCCAAATGGTTTGGGTCTAGACACGTTTTCAATTATACTTAGCTATGAGTGTATTTAAATTAAAATGTGGGACTCATCTACACATGTGAATCTCGTGTTATAAATCAAGGGTCTAGATCTATGATGAGTTGAACTAGGGTTTCTTGATGCTATATATCATGACTAGGGTTCCCTCTCCACCAACAATAACCATCTCTCTTTTGAAGGCCTCTCAACTCCTCTAAGGATAAAGAAGAAACTTGGTGGTTGGAGAGAAGAATCCTCTCCCTCAACTCCGGCGTCCTCGAGATCGTGCAATCTTCTGTTGGCCCAGAGGCCTACCACTCTAGTTTTGATGATGATTAACTTATGTAGTTATGTTTACTAATTATCTTGTGATGTTTAGTTTCAGATCATTAACCAAGATATTAGTTGGTGATTGCTTCAACAAAAGAGTTTTGAAGCTTTTCACATGGTGATTCCAGAGCCGAGCAACAAGATCATACATAGCACTCGTTGGAGTCTAGCTCGGTGGATCACGAAGTTTTGGATCGAGTCGCCTTGAAGACGGATTTCCTCAAGAAGACTTAGGTATCCTAGTTTAGTTTTTTTAGATCCATGTGTAAAGATTAGATAGTGTGATATGATCAAGTTCACAACACACACGTTTTATGTTTTGGATATTGGTTTTCAGTTTTTGGTTTAACTGATATTGGTTTTCATGAATAGATAGTATATCAAAACAAGTTTACTTGATTTTATGTATATTAGATGTATTCTATATACATGCATGCTTAACTTCCTAGACAAACTTAGTTTGACATACCTATTCATGAGTTTTTAGTGTTTTGGTATTTTAACAAACATATTTTGGTAATTAAAGACAAAAACAATGATATGTATATGTTTCATGTATATTGGACTTATGTTCATATGCAACATGCCTAAATGTGTTTAAGTATCATGTTTTTGTATTTAAATGAGTTTTAGGAAAATTCAGATTTCCTATTGAAAAATCCTTTGGTAAAATACAGTTTTTGGTTTTTGACAAAATTTGTAAGACACAAAAATAGTCCAAAATATTTGAAATTTGTGTTGAAATTTTTAACACAAGTTTATATATCAATGTAAAATGATAAAACTATTTTTATGAATTTTAGAAGTTTTATGGGATTTATTAGAATATTTTTTAACCTGTTTTCTGACCCAGAACAGTGCCTGACAGGCTCTGGCGGTCGACCGGACCCAGAGGACGTGCACAGCTCTGTGCACGTTGGGCTGGCACTTGGGCCGGTCGACCGGACCAGAGAGCCTTGCTCTCTGTTTTTGGGCGGTCGACCGGCGGCCGACCGGCTTCTTCCAACGGTCAAAATTTGACCGTTTGCGGTCGACCGGCCGGTCGACCGCCAGCCGTGCTGGCTGTAAAAACAGCCAACGGCTAGTTTTCTATTTGGGCCTATATAAACCCCATTCCTTTGGGATTTTGGCCAAGATTTTTTACAAGAAAATTTTCTCTATTCTCTGGTTTTTAAACAAGTTTTCAAAGTGTTTAAGAGCTCAAAAGATCCATCTTATTTGTTTTAAAGTGTTTTGTTTATTTCAAAGAAATTAGGTTTTTGGGAATTAGTTTTGATCTAAAATTTTTATATCTATTTTGGTGTTTTCCCAAGAGAATTTCTTTGATCAAAACACTTTATTTTCCACACTTGAGCCTATCATTCTATCCTATTCTATTAGGATCTTTGTTTTGTGGAAAAAGGATTTGTTTGAGGTTGTGGAAACCTCCAAGAGTTGTAAACCCCTTCTTTGTTGGATATCCCTCTTTGGTAGAGGTTGATTTGGATTGTGGGTGCTCCATCTTTGGTAGAGGTTGAGGTTGTGGTTTACTCCCTCTTGGTGAGGTGGAGTTGGATTGGGTTTGTATCCCTCTTCGGTAGAGGTGATTGTGGTTGTTTGGCTAAGGGCCTATCCCTCTTTGTGAGGTGGATTGTGATTGTTTGCCTCGGTGGAGGTTGTATTGTTTGAGAGAGGAGTTCGGTACTCCCGGTTGTACAAATCCTCCTCGGTGGGGTTCCCTCGTGGGAGTCCTCGGTGGACAAGTTAGTGGATTAGAAATCCTTCTCGGTGAAGGCGGGGACGTAGAGCTAGGGGCTCGAACCTCGAAACACATCTTGTTGTTTGCGTTTGATCCATTGACTCTTACTCTCTCTCTCTCTCTCTTATTTGTGCCTTGCATCTATTCACATTGCTCATCATATATTATATGCTTGGATTGCTTGTGTGTGCCTCACTTGTGCTTAACCACGAGAGCTTCATATAGCGCCTCAACTCTTATTCAGAGGAATTAGAGGAGTTAGTCCAGAGCCCTTCACGGAAAATTCGGCTACACTCGTTGGTTGCACTAAGTGTTGTTGCAAATTAGTTTTGTAATTCCGCATTTAGTTCTTAGATTAGCCTTATCATCTATTCACCCCCCCTCTAGGTGATTTCAATTTGTATCAGAGTCTCCGCTCCTGATATTTGGTTTAACCACTTAGGAGTGAGATCTTGTTTGCTAATCTACCATTTGCATTTTGCACATATATATTGTTTGCACACACTCATGGATTGCATGTCACCTCTCATGTTTGATGTCTCCAACATTGACGTGTGGAAATATAGGGTGTCCATCTACCTAAAAACCCTAGGCTTGCATGTTTTCCTTGCCGCTACCAGAAATGCTATCTTGGTAATAACAATCATATAGGGGCCAATACACAAGCCCTTGAGGCTATTAGAAGCACGCTATCTAAAGATTATCTTATGCTTGTTTCTAACCTTGATTCCGCCTTTGCAGTGTGGAACAAGTTGACCACCTCCACGTCCAATCTTCAATTGCAAATCCAACAAGAGGAAGAATCTAGTGGAGAATCCGAATCTCAATGCTACATGGTCCAAGGGAATGACTCCCTTGAGGTACAATCGGAATCTCATTAGATGCTAATGATGCTAGTTCTTCATGTGATGATTATGTTATCCAAATGCTTTGAATGAAGAACTATCTATAGTTTGTGAAAAATTAATAGAAAAATATAATATTTTAAAAAGAAGACTTTTGCATTAAATAAAGAAAATGAAAATTTGTCTTCTAAGCTTGATTTGATTTTGCAAGAGAAAGAGGAGATTTCTAATGAGAGGGATTCATTGAAATCTCAACTAGACCTTGCCTTAAAAGAAAATGAATTTTTGAAAAATAAAAATGATTGTAATGATATTTTGAAGAAAAATGAAAAATTGTCTTCAAAAGTTGATTTTGTAGTAAAAGAGAATGTTTCTTTGAAAAACAAAATAATTTCTATTTCAAATGATTTAGAAGTTTGTTAAAGAAAAATGAATCTTGTTTGGGCTTCACTTTGAGCCAATGTGTTTTGAGCCATACACGTTTGGAATCTTTGTTTCGAAAGAAACAAGTTCCATCTTTGCATGTACACCCTCCACGGCATACACATGCTACTCACGGTCACCACCATCACACATTGTATGCTCATGTGTACACTTGTACACATTGTGGACGTAAGGGCCACCTTGCTAATTTTGTTATGATAGAATACATGTTTCTAATTTAGCAAATAAGTTTGTTTAGGTTAGGAAAGGTGCTAACCCCCATGGACCCAAAAGAGTATGGGTACCAAATACCACCCCTATTGTATTTGATGTAGGTGTGGGCTCTTGCATGACGTGAGAGTTATGGTGCCTTGAGGTGGATGCGTTCCGAGCTTAAGATTACCATTTGATGCATCACTTTTAAGGGAAGGTTTGGTGGGAGACCACCTTGGTTTGGAGAACTAGAGAGGTGCCTTCATCGGTTTTGGTATCGATCTCTAACTCCCGTTTTTATTTACATGCTTTCACATCATTGATTTATAGTATGTCATGTTTTTTTGTTCATTATGCTTATGCCATGTTCATTAGATTAGTGATATATATTTTAGTTATTTGAGACACCCATGTTTTATATGGATCTATATTTATGTGTTCTCACCTTGTTTTGAACTAATATGTATATCCTAGATCTAATTCACATGCATATACATAATGATCGTTTTTATGCTTATCATGTTGATTTATTTCTTGTTTTATGCGTTAAGTTTTGAATATATGTTTAAATGTTAGTTTTCATTAAGACTAGGATTTATACTTGTACATAGAGTGGGACACAATAGATCTTTATATATTTGTATTTGAATGATTATTTGTACCCATTAGATGTGCTAGTATAGTCTAGTTTTGATGATTCATGCATTTAACTTGTATTCCTATTTATCCATGTTTCATTTTTCATGTTTAAGGAATTCACATGAGCTTAATTGAATATTTCATGATGCCATGTTTCACATTACACTTTTGCACTCACTTCATTTAAATGTTTCTCATGATTGTGTTTTCATGAGTATGATATGAGCTTTATGGACCTTGAGTGTTTTTAGTGATCATGTGATTTACATAGTTTCATGAAAAATATTTTTGTTTTATTCCTTACTTGAAGGATTTCGTACTAGTTTACGAGTTTTTTCCATATAACTAGTCGGTATTCTTCGTTGGTGGGTTTTTTCAAACAAACTATATTTTCAAACCTATTTTTGAAAACCCCTACCTTCAACGGGCGGTTGGATGGGCGACCATGCCTATGTATGCTTTATATTGAAAATCATTTTAAACATGAGCATGATTGGGTGGTAGGTTATATGAGATACATTTGATATTATTGTTGTTTCAATTAGTATCATTGGATTCTTTCAATTGGTATCAGTATGGACATTCTTGTATACTCATATATATTTTTTGTATGTATGTATGCTTACACTTCATATAGTTTCAATTTCGATGGTATCTAACTTTCATACATATATATATTTGTTTATGCTAAGCTTGAGTTTTAATGATCATCATGTTTCAATTGATTAGTTTTTCAATTGTATTCTAATACAAGTTTAGACATTGTTTTTATTTGGTATTTCATAAAGGGGGAGAAAACTCTATTTTATCTTTCAATTGGTATTTGGTTTACCATTGGTTTTGTATTCCACTCCTTGTTTTATGATAGAAAATAATAATTTCAAGTTGGTATCATATGCTTAATGAATAATACTTTCAATTGCTATCAAGATTTTATTTGTTTTTCTCAATTGGTATCAATGCCTCATTTACTTTCATTGGTCTCTATTGATCTATTTCTTTCAATTGGTATCCATAAAAAATTTATATTGATTTGTTTGATATCACCCCTTTATTGATTCTATGTTTCGAACAAAAAGGGGAGAAGAATGTTTTGTTTTTACTTTAACCCCTTTGTTGATGATTGATAAAAAGGGGGAGAAGTATTTGAGTTATATGTTTTATATGCATGTTTTGTTTTGTTTATTAGTTTGTCGTTTAATTGTTTAATTGGTATCAAGAGCATGTTTTTATTGGTATCAAGAGCACGTTGTATGCATGATGCATTTCATATGTTTGGTATCAAGAGCATGTTTTTGTATTTGGTACCTTGTTTTATGCATGTCTATGCATACATGTTTATGAGCTTTTATTGTATATTTATTGTTTATTGGTATGCATGAGTTAAGGGGGAGCTTCTTTGAAGCTTAACTTTAATCCATGCAATATAACTCCATGAGTTTTGTCATCATCAAAAGGGGGAGATTGTTGGCCCCAGAGGCCTTCCACTCTAGTTTTGATGATGATTAACTCATGTAGTTATGTTTACTAATTATCTTGTGATGTTTAGTTTCAGATCATTAACCAAGATATTATTGGTGATTGCTTCAACAAAGGAGTTTTGAAGCCTTTCACATGGTGGTTCCAGAGCCCGAGCGATAAGATCATACATAGCACTCGTTGGAGTCTAGCTCGGTGGATCACGGAGTTTTGGATCGAGTCGCCTTGAAAATGGAGTTCCTCAAGAAGACTTAGGTATCCTAGTTTAGTTTGTTTTAGATCCATGGGTAAAGATTAGATAGTGTGATATGCTCAAGTTTACAACACACACACACGTTTTATGTTTTGGATATTGGTTTTTCGGTTTTTTGGTTTAACCGATATTGGTTTTCATGAATAGATAGTATATCAAAACAAGTTTACTTGGTTTTATGTATATTAGATGTATTCATATACATGCATGCTTAACTTCCTAGACAACTTAGTTTGACATACCTATTCATGAGTTTTTAGTGTTTTGGTATTTTAACAAAACATATTTTGGTAATTAAGACAAAAACAATGATATGTATATGTTTCATGTATATTGGACTTATGTTCATATGCAACATACCTAAATGTGTTTAAGTATCATGTTTTTGTATT
>JAVJIF010034658.1:0-102234 GCA_038442645.1 Agave tequilana
ATATTTAATGTTCTTTCAAGTATCAGAGTATATTCTTTGGGGAATAAAAAGAAATTGGAGTTTTCTAAGTCGTTGAAGATAGCTAAGAGAGAGGAACATGAATACAAGCGAGTACATGTAAGAAGATTGACAAATCTGTATAGTTGTGTACAGATCAGTAGAAGAAGTGCTAGTCGACTGGTAGTTTGGATTAGTCAACTATTGAGATCACCCTAGGTGATTAGTCGACTACTGTGTTTGGCTAGTCAACTACTGAGATCACCTAACTTTCTGTTGGGGTGATTAGTCGAAAACTGTATTTGGCCTCATCAATTACCGTAGTTTGCCAACTTTCTGTTGGAGAGGATTAGTCGACTACTAAGATTGGACTAGTTGACTAATGCGACCAACCTGGCACTTTCGAATTTAATTTTGAATTCGTTTCTGATCTGAATTCAGATCTATTGTTTTTCTTTTCTTTATGGATTCTTTGGCCATATATTGAGGGTATTATTCCTATAGATGGTAAGCTTTCAGAGGTGAATTGTATTGAGAGATTCAGGATTAGTTTATTCGAGAGAATTTTACAGTGAATTGCGTAGATTCTCAATTTGGATCTTCAGATCAATTTGTAATCCTTGTAACTTAGTTGTTTAAATAAGATCTTCTCCTTCTGTCCCGAGGATGTAGGTAATTTGTCGAACCTCGTTAAATCGTTTATTCTCGCTTTCTCTCTTTGGTGTTCGTGCATATTATTTGTGATTGACTCGGCGTTAGAATACGGATCTGCGATAATTGGCATGTCGCTGATGGTGGAATTCCTCCAGAGGGACAACAAGTGGTATCAGAGCATTCCAGGTTCGGCTAGGGATCGTATGTTGATCCCAAGAATATAGTGGTCTGTTCTGCAGAGATCGTGTGTCGATCTCGAACCAGCGTTGGCCTATTTGTGGGATCGTGTATCAACTCAAAAACAGTGTTGGATTGTTCGTTGGGATCGGATTTGGTGGAGTAGATAGCTCGAAAAATCATCTAGGGTTTCACTTTGAGGTAAAGTTCGATCTTTATCTAATTTGGATCTATCTTTGTTGGTTTTTCGTATTATGTTTGGCGCTTTCTGGAGGAGATATGCGGAGTTAGATCAGTCTAAGATGAAAATCGATTTGGTGAAGTTTGACGGCATGAACAATTTTGTCATGTGGAGATGCGAGGTGATAGATTCATAACAACATTAAATCTCAAAAATGCTCTACTCTTAGAGAGAAAGTCAGATGAGACTTCTGAAAAGGACTGGGACAAGATGAATCGGATAACGTGTGGTGTCATGAGGTCTTATTTGATACAAGACATCAAGTATCATGTGATGAATGAGAGTTCCGCAAGGAAGATTGAGAGATCCTTGAACATAAGTATTTGACAAAGAGCATCGAGAATTGACTGCATTTGAAGAGGATGCTTTACCGTCCAGTTGAAGAAATGAATCTTCATTGGCGAGCACATGGACAACTACATGAACCTTCTTACAGACTTAGCTAATGTGGATGAGGTGATTAAAGACGAGGACAAGGTATTGATTCTAGTTAGCTATCTTCCAAATGAAGAGTATGAGACCTCGTTCTGATCTTGATCAATGGCAAGTCTTCACTAAGCTACAATGATGTGTCAGCAAGATCTTGTGAATCACGAGATTAGGAGGAAGGATAAGGCGTCTTCTTCTTCCAGTAGAATAACAGTAGAGGCGTTGACTGCAAGAGGAGTTGGTTCCAATCACAAGAAGGGTAAAGGAGATGTTGGTAAGTCCAAACCTGATGGTTGTGAAGATTTGAAGATGAATCAATGTGCTTTTTACAAAGATGAAGGACATTAGAAATTTGATTGTCCAAAGCTCAAGATGAAGAAGAAATAGTCAAAGTCAGAGGCCAAAATTACAGTAGATGATTGTAATGATTCTGACTCACTGGTTATTCACTTTTATCACCCTTATTGTTCGCTATTCAAACGAATCTGAATGGACTTTGGATACAGGTTTACCTATCATGTTTGTTCCAAACGGGAGTGGTTTGCTAGTTTTGAAAAACTAAATAGAGACTTGGTGTCATTCGACAGCGGACACACATGCCATATTGAAGGGATAGGTACAATCTGCTTTAAGTTATCTGATGGGATGATAAGAGAGTTGGAGGATGTGAGTATGTACCTCAGTTGAATAAGAATTGATTTTGATTGGAGCTTTGAAGGCACAGGGCCTGAGAGAGACTCTTAGAGAAGGCGTTCTCAAGATGTCCAGTGGTTCGCTGGTATTCTGAATGGCATTCGATGCAACAACTTGTACTACGTGAAGGGTAGTGCAGTAATGAAAATTTATCTGCTTTAAAATAGTTGGAAGACGATTCTACCAAATTACAGCAGATGAGAATCAGAAATGTCGGCTTGGATTCCTTAGAAGCTTTGGCAAAGCATAGACTATTGGAAGGTGCATTGATCTACAATTTGAAATTAGGTGAATGTTGTGTTTTGAACAAGAAGATGAAGGTGAAATTTGGCACCGCGATTCACCGCTCGAAAGGTACTCTTGACTGTGTTCGCGTTGATGTTTGGGGTCCTACCAAGACCGCATTGCTTGGAGGCCATCGATACTTTACTTCTTTTGTTGATGATTTATCTAGTCGTTGTTAGATATACCCTATGAGACAAAGATTTGAGGTCCTAAATATGTTGGTGAAGTAAAAAAGTTGATGGAGAAATAGACTGGTAGGAAGATCAAGATGCTCTAATTTGATCATGTTGGTGACTATAAGGATCAATTCTCACGATTTGACTAGAATAACGGTATTGGAATTCGCTTCACAGTTGGTAAACACGGTGTGGCTAAAGAGATGAATCGTTCCTTACTGGAGAAAGTTCAGTATTTGCTGTCTAATGCATCATTAGACAAATCATTTTGGGCTGAAGTGTTTGTGTATGCTAGCCATATCATGAATTATTTGTCATTGACTGTGATAGAAGGTAAATCCGTTAGATATTTGGTCGGGTGGACCTACTCAAGACTGGGTTTGTTGCAGGCATTGAATGTCCGACCTACTTGAGTGAAGATGACAAGTTGAATCTGCGAGCAAAAAAGTCAGTATTTTTGGGGGGTCAAAAGAAACTAAAAGGCTACAAGTTATGGGACTCTGAAAATAAGAAGATGGTGTTAATTAGGTATGTCACATTTGATGATGTTTCATTATTGAAATCTATCATTTCTAAGCAGGTGGAGAGGATGAAGATCAAGGATGGGCCACAATCTTCAGTTGGTTCGGCATCAGTTGGGATCTCACCAGTTATGGCACTGGGTGAAGATTGTGTAGCCGTGTTGGATGCTGAACATGTTATTTGATTGCAGCAAAAGGAACTACGTTGAATCTATGAAAGTGGACGAAGAAACATGAATCTCAAGTTAGTGAGCTCAAGTTGAAGACCGTTATTCTCCATGATGATCGAGATTGAGATTCATATGACCTAGCCATTTGGGTTCGTTGCTGCATAATCGGTTGGTTGAGTTCGGTGGAGCTCGTTTACATGAACTACGTGAGGCTTAATCCCTTGGGCATGGGTACGTAGGCAGCCGTAATGGCGGCCAATGCTGGCACTTTCGAGTTTAATGCTGGATTCGTTTATGTTCCGAATTCAGATCTGTTGGTTTTCTTTTCTTCATTGACTCTTTGGCTATATATTGAGAGGTATTGTTCCATTGACAGTAACTTTTAAGAGGTAAATTGTATTAAGAGTTCTAGGGTTAGTTCGTTTGAGAGAATTTAGAGCGAATTGCATAGATTCTCAATTTGGATTTTCAGATCAATTTGTAATCCTTATAACTCAGTTGTTTGAATAAGCTCTTCTCCTTTCTTCCCCAAGGACGTAGGCAATTTGCCGAACCTCGTTAAATCATTTGTTTCTCGCTTTCTCTCTTTGTATTTGTGTTCATGCATATTGTTTGTGATTGACTCGGCGTTGGAACGCCGATCTCGGATGATTGGCGTGTCGTTGATTGGTGGAATTCCTTCAGAGGGCGCAACATATTCAATGTTTTTTCAAGCATCAGAGCTTTGGGTGACTGATGTTGAGATTTGGGTCGAACAAATAGTCCCACATCGGCTAGACGTGGGGATGATCTTGGGTTTATAAGGATTTGTGCAACTCCACCTAACGGCTAGTCTTTTGGGATGGTGCCCGAGACCGTCAATTGGTATTAGAGGCATATCCCGAACTTAGTCGTGTGTGTGGGTGATGTTCGATGATGTAGATCCCCAATGGCGCAAAGGCGCAATGGGCCTGCCCACCCCACTGGCGCAAAAGGCGCAATAGGCCCCTGTGAAGCTAATGTTTGGCTCTCGAGAAATTTGACAGTGGTGCTCCTTTGCAATGGGCGGCGTGGCACCGCACGCGGTGTAGAGGAGTGACCGACTGCAGTTGGTACTTCACATAAGGCGTGCCGTCTCCTCACGCAGTGAAGAGTTGGACGTGGGGATGGTCTTGCCTTTATAAAGATTTGGGCAACTCACCTAACAGGCTAGTCTTTTGGGATGGTGCCTCGAGTCCTTCAACTGAAACATGATGCTGAAGCCTGAGGGCACAAGATGTATGTTGGTGGTTAACAGGTCCGGTCCTAGAGGATCCACATGCGAATCTGTTTTTGGTGGTAACAGGTCCGGTCCTAGAGGATCCACATGGGAATCTGTTTTTGTGTGTAAATTGATTTTGGAGTAATTTTGAAATGTAGCATAAAACAAAGACATTCACGACGATTAGTAGCTGCATTACTCTAAGATAAACAGATATAAAAAGAAAATTCAATCAAACTAGAATTCCTATCTAGTTAGAAGTTAGGATTATAATCTCTATCTCATTAGGAATTCTAATAAAAAAAAAGCAAAAGAAGATCTATCAAAATTAGAATTTCGATTTAATAAGAACCCCGAGAAACTTATTTCTCTTTTATTTATATAAGAGCGAATTCATACATTTTGTGGATATAAATGACCTCTCATACATGTATAGCTTGTGCTCTAGATAGGATTGTTCATAAAAGAGACAATGATAATATGTGAGGAGGGTAAGATACTAGATATCACTAGACTTTATTTAAATCTACAACATGATCAGTTATTATTGATTATATATCTCAGATCCCAAATTTTCACTTGGCCATTGAGCTAGACAAAGTTCTTCATAACTAGAATATGGGACTTCCTATGCAACTCTTTGGCATTTTTCTCTCATTTTGGAACTTACAAAAGGTTGGAATCTGGGGTCCCCTCCCCAAATACAAGGGCACCCCATACCCCTAGACTCCCTAAAAGAGAACAACAAAGAGAGAGGGGTCTTATTAAACTACAGAACAAAAACCAAAGGAGAATGTCCCATGTATCTTGAACCCCCTCACAAAGTCTCTCCTCTAATCCAAAAACTAACAAAAAGCTATCTATATAAACATATACTATATCTGCTGCACACAAACATTTCCACCTCTCTACATAGTTTTACCACCAAAACCTCAAATGCATCTTCATGGCTCTCAACCACAACCAACTCTTTTTGGCCTCCCTCCTCTTCCTCTCTCTCACCATCTTCTCTCTCCCCCAACCAATGCAAGAAGAAGCCCTTGCTCCTCACCATGATCAAAGCAGCAAGAAGCAAGCCTTCCACATAACAAATGACCATGATCATGGTCATGTCAAGGATAATAGAGGGCGATATCGGCGGCCGAGGAAATGGCTGCCCTTCTCTCAGATGTTGCCCAAGGGGCACGTCCCCCCGTCCGGCTCCTCGCCGTGCCACAACGACGTGCCGGACTCGGCCTCAGTTGATTTGGTGTGCCAAGATGAATTCTCTTCTCCTTAGAGAGGTCTTGTCTCTTTTTAGTTTCTCTTCTTGTTCTTGATTGATATATCAGTCTTTTCTAGATTTTTATTTGGAGGTGTAATTAGTAATAATTCATGAATATTAGATTAATTGTTGTTTCTTGCTTTTTTCCCTTTTTGTCTTGATCTTCTCTTGATTGATATCAGTCTTTTCTAGTTTTTCATTTGGTGGTGTAATTATATAGGAAAATTTGTTGGTCATGCATGTGTTTGATTTCTTGTATTAATAATACTAAGAGGAATATTATGTAGTTGAGATATATATAATTCATGAATGTTAGATTAATTGTTTAATTTCCTTGCTTCTTTTCTTCTTCTTTGATCATCAATCTTTTTCTTTTCTTTTTGAAAAAGTAAAAGAGACGAATTAAAGAGGAGATGTGTCTCTTTAATCAAGAGGGAAATTGTTTGGAGATTATAATTAAAATTTTTGAGGGAGCTTATAATTAAATTAGCATGCGAATTTGCATAATTTTAAGGTAATTTTCTTTGTAAATTCTTTTTCCACTGTGTAGTCGCTTGCACTCCATGCACGCAAAAAATGAAATAGTTGTTTTTCCGAGGCAATTTTGTCACACAGTTGCGAAGCTTTCAAGGGAACAGGAAACTATCTTGGTATTTGAGAAAATAATTTATCCCAAGATTTTTTTTTTTCCCTTCATTCTGTATTTTCCTTCAATTGTATCCTGACTAAATCAACAATGGTGAGTGTCAATCATAAATATTCAAAGTCTTAAATATAAGGTTATATTTAAATGTCTTGTTAAACAAAAGGGCTATAGTCCTATATGTCAAAACGTAATTAAGAATACTCAGCTTCATAATTTTATTCGTTTTAGCCAGCTCTTTTTTTAAACCAACCACGTAAGCCCACATGTCAAGCGCAGAAGCGCTTCTCAGCTGAGAAAGACACAAATGCCCCACAGTAATCACTTCGACAAAAGCGGACCGCTTTGAAAATGTGGACAACTGGTATATAGAGTACGACCATGATCGCGGTCCTAAAAAATTTTTTTTTTTTTTTTGAGGACTGCGACCATGATTTGCAATCCTCATAAAAATGCCCTACTTTTTAGCACTGCGATCATGATCGCAGTCCTTAAAAAAAGCGACCATGCTCGCAGTCTCTTTAATAGTACATGTTTCTTAGTCTTTATAAGACTGCGACCATGATCACAATCATCTTCACAGTCCTCATAAAAATGACATGTTTTTGAGTTTTTATAGGACTGCAGTCATGATCGCAATCCTCTTTATTAGGACAGCGACTGCGAGCATGATCAGTATTCACAAAAATGACATATTTCTGAATTTTATTAGGTCTATGACCATGATCATAATTCTCTTTATTAGAACTGCGAACATGATCGTAGTCTACACAAAAATGTCTTATTTTTAGTTTTTATTAAAAGACTGTGATTATAATCACAGTTCTCACAGAGGACTATGATTGAATCATAATGCTCATATCAGCATCGCCATCTGTAAGTACACCTAGAGGGGGGTGAATAGATGTACAAGCTAATATAGGATAAATGATGCGAAATTAAAAACTTAATTGTTAACACACTTGTGTAACCAAGAGCGAGCCCGAATTCCTCGTGAAGGACTCTGGAACTACTCCTCTAGGTTCCTCTAAATTAAGAGTTGAGGTGCTTTGATCGGGAAAAAATCGCGCAAAAAAAGTGTATGTTTTGAAATTGGTATTTAAAGTGTGTGTGCTTTGGCTTCCTCGATACTTCCGTTATAGCATAGAGGCTAAAACGAGTCGAATTCATAAGGACGGGAGGCGATAGAAGCTTACACGGTATGTTCACGTGTATGTTAACGGTTCTTCAAAGTTTTAAAGAATGAAAAGAAGGAAAAACAAAGAATGAAAAAGAGAAGTACGGTGAAACACGAAGAAGTAGGAAACATAGAAAAGAATGATTTTTGTGATTTTTGATATTTCTAAAACAAAGTAAAAAAGAAAGAAAACTCACGGCTACTAACTACTAATGACTCCACCAACATGCTAACCTCTTAGTGATAGTTGCCTCACAAGTATCATTGGCCATCACTAGTCCTTAGTTCAAGAGCGTTTCAAAGCATGACTCATATGTAACTCATCACATCCCAACTCAACAAAACAAGAGTAAGCTACACTTAAACCATAAAAACTAAAAGTAAGCATGGAGTAAAGTAATGTTAGCTTGTTAGAGAGTTAGGAAGTTAGAGTGTTAGATCCATCATCAAGAGTCATCAATGGCTCTTGTAAGAGCAAGACCAAGTAGAGGCTATTAGATTTATGTGGATTATCAAATAAGAAGTTAGACTAGTTGGTGATTAGTAGTTAGTTGCCATGAGAGAAAAGATTAACTAAACATGTAAAAAGAGTTAGATAGAAAACAAAGAGAGGTAAAGAGAGCACCTTTCATAACTTGTCACCTTCTATTACATGCACTATTGCATTCCACTCATGTATCACTCTCTCCCCTAATACAAGATCTAAAGGAAATGAAAAATATAAAGAGGAAGAAGAAGAAAAACTACACTACACTACCCTAAACTACAAAATGAAAAATAAGAACTACCTTTGAGCTTTCACATGGTGATTCAAGAGCTCGAGCGTCAAAGTTCGTATCTAGCACTCAGTTGGAGTCAAGCTCGGTGAATCGCGTTTGGATCGAGTCGACTTGGAGACGGCGTTCTACAAGAAGGCTTCGGTTTGTTTAGTTAAGATTTTGTTTAGATCCATTGTAAAGATTAGATAATGTGGTATGCTCAAGTTCACAACACACACACGTGTTTTAAATTTCATGTTTTTTGGTTTTGATTTTTGGTTTAACCGATCGTGGTTTTCATGAATAGATAGAATCAAAACAAGTTTACATGATTTAATGTATATTAGATTTGATCTATATACATCTATGCTTCATATACTTAAAAAACTAATTTTGATAACCTATTCATGTATTTGGATTTTGTATTTAAACAAAACTTATTTTCAGATTTAATGTCAAAAACATAGATATAATTCTTTTCATGTATACTGGATTCTATCCATATACTATATGCTTCAAAGTTGTTTAAATATCATGTTTTTGTATTTACTTGAGTTTTAGAAAAATTGGATTTCCATTTCAAAAATTCTAGTTTTGGAAAATACAGAATTTGGTTTAAGGCAAATTTTTCAAGTCACAAAAATGGTTCAAATAGTTTGAAATATGTATTGAATTTTGTCACACATGTTTGTATTTCAAAGATATAACATGAACTGATTTTTGTGAAATTTATGTGTTTTTATGGGATTTTATAAAGGATAAAATATCAAGTTTTTAAGTCCAAAATTTGTCAGGCAGGCTGACTGCCGGTCGACTGTAGCAGTGAGTGGTCGACCGGGTCGGTCGACTGACGTGCACAGAGCGTGCACGCAGCCAAGCTAGGGAGGCCGGTCGACCGGGTCGGTCGACCGCCAGAGAGATCTGCTCTTTGGAAATGCCTCCGGTCGACCGGACGGTCGACCGGACAGAGAGTGCTCTCTATATCCAGCTCAGTCGACCAGGCGGTCGACCGGCCAGAGAGCCGTTGCTCTCTGGTTCTGGGCACGGTCGACTGGGCGGTCGACCGCTGGGCTCAACGGTCAAATTTTTGACCGCTGGCGGTCGACCGGCCGGTCGACTGGAAGGGCATTCTGGCCCTTTCCAGCTGCCAACGGGCAGATTTTGAAATGGGTAATAAATAACCCATTTCTTAGTTGTTTTCAAAACATTTTTTAGAGCAAAAATTTCTATCTTCCTAAGTGTTTTAAAAGCAAGTTTTAAAAGAGTTTTTAGAGCCAAAAGATCTATCTTCATTTGTTTTAAAGAGTTGGAAAAATCAAAGAAAAAGATAAGTCTTTGGGATTTATTTTTGTTCTTCATTTCAATCATATCCTACATGTTTTCCCAAGTATTTTTCTTTGAGTTTTTTATTTTCAAACTCTTTGTTTCTCACACCTGAGCTTATCTACTATCCTATCTATTAGGATCTTTGTTTTGTGGGAAAAGAAGTTGTTTGTGGTCTTTGTGATCACCAAGTTGTAAACCTTCCATTCATTGTGATATCCCTCTAGTGAGAGGTGATTGAGTTGTTATCCCTCAAGTGTGAGGTGATAGTGGAAGTGGTATTTGGCTCCCTCTAGTGAGAGGTGGAGATTGTGTTAGAATCCCTCAAGTGTGAGGTGATTGTTGTTTGAGTGGTTTTGTGCCTATCCCTCATTTGAGAGGTTGTATTGGTTGAGAGAGGAGTTGTGTACTCCCAATTGTATTTACCCAAATCCTCAATGGAGGTTCCCTATGTGGGAAGTCCTGTGTGGACGAGTTAGTGAAAATCTTTCTGTGTGAAGGTGGGGACGTAGAGTTGTATGCTCGAACCTTGAAACATATCTCGGTGTTTGCGTTGATCCACTTTTTCTAACTCTCTCTCTTACATTGTGCCTTGCATCATTCATATTGCTCATTCATACTTATATGCTTGGTTGTGTTTGTTTGTGTGCCTCACTTGTGTTTAACCAAGAGAGCTTCATATAGCACCTCAACTCTTATTCAGAGGAATCAAGAGGAGTTAGTCTAGAGCCATTCACCGAGAATTCGGCTACACTCTTTGGTTACACTAAGTTTGTTGCAATTAAGTTTTTAAATTTCGCATTTTGTTCATTAAATTAGCCGTACACCTATTCACCCCATCTAGGTGTACTTTCAGGTATGGCCGCTGGCACCACTCGAGTGGTGCCAGGATTGCCGCGGAAACGCGACCCAAATCGCGTTTTCGCGACAGTACTGAGGCGGCGCGTGCAGCGCCGCCTTCTGCGCGCTGCCCAATTGTCCCCCTGTCGGCTGCATATCTTGGTTTCTGGAAATTGGCCCCTGGTTTGATAAATCAGCCATCCAAAGTCAATGGCTATCCATGTAGGCATTTAATCACCAATTAAATAGTGATTTTAAGTCTTCTTCTTCATTTCATGCCATGGACCTAGAAATATGCAAGAGAGATTTTATTAATAGAATTTAATATTAAATAAATGTGAAGATGTGTTATGAAATATGCAGTTTTAGAGACTAATCACACCCCCACACTTATCTTTTGCTCGTCTTAAGCAAAAACAAAAAAACTAAGAAAATTATTACACCACTTTCGTAGGTGACGCGATTGCACTGAGCATGTGCAACAAGCCGTTAAACCTCTAAGTTTCCCCTAGAGGAGGAGTTTTGTCTCCTGAGGGTTTTCAGCGGATTACGCCTACAAAATCCATAAAGAAAGAAATTAAATGTTAGTATTTTAAAAACACATTTTGAAATAGAGAAAAGTGTTAAAGTATTTTTGTGAAAATATAAGTGATCCAATGTCATAGGTTAACCAGAAATTAATCCTCCTTAAACTAAGTCGAAATGCAAAATCTTATTATAAATGAAATGTAAGAATTTAAAATTGAATTGACTCTTTGATCTTTCATAAAACTTTTAGAAAAATGTGCACTTTGTGAACAGTGAAGGTTTTTGGGATATCGACTCTAACTTTTATGCCATTTGTTTATATTATTATATATATATATATTCTTCCCTTACTTTTCTTAGGCTTTCTTATTACCCGGATAGTGAGCCTTTAGCCGGTGACTCCCAAACCAGATGATCTTAGGACACCAGATGAGAAAACATCCCTCAGACTTAAGGACTCGAGTAAACAAGGCCACAAAACTAAAGGGGATTATTTATTTTTGTCTACCGTTTTAGGTGTGAATAATCATGCTTCCTGAGACATAATTACCCAAGTTCAATAAGTGATTTTAATATCATTATATATATATATATATATATATATATATATATATATATATATATTTATGACATTTTCAGTCTTTATTTCAATCCCAAAATTGTGTAAGTGTGGAGTGCATAAATATAAGGCCAAAAAATTCAAGATCAAATTATCTTTTCAATCTTACTTTCTTATCCTAAAATTTAAACAAGATCTATTATTTTGACTCAATTTAAATTCATAATTTTAGGTCTTCCTAATTCCTAAGATAATCTTAATTTTCTTAAAAATAAATCAAAACTATTTATCTTGTTTCAAAAAGTTTTGTAAAAGAAAAGAAAAGTTTTTATATAAAAGATTTTTGTTTAATTAAAAAGAAGTGTAAAAGAAAGAAAATATAAAACTAACTACGTTAGTAAACCCTCCTTCACACTTATCTCATGCATTGTACTCAATGCATCGTGAATATGTATATACATGAAACAAATGGGAAGAGAAGGAAAAGTACCTCATGGTGGTGGTTCCGGTGGTGGTCTGATTGGGCCAAGCGTTGCGACCCAATCAAGATATCGTGGATCGTGCAGAAACTCACCTGTGACCTCTCTAATATGACCCAGTAAAAGAATGATGGACTAAATGGTCTTATTTAAAAAATTATCCCCATCTAATTTCTAATTGTCAAAAATAATTACTGAGTCATTTCGTCAACCTCCTTGTCCAACAATGAAGTGTGATTTTGGAAGATGATTGATTTGGACTCAAATGGATCAGAAACAAAAATTGATACCAACTCGGGAATTTGACTCAGATCAAGTCGAGAGTCAACAATAAGAGTCGAAATTGGTTCAAAAATAGGGTCCAAATTAAAGAATTGATGTTCACACACTTTTCTCACTAATGAAGTATGATCATAAGATATTGGTGATTCAATTTTACAGTGTACTGGTACAGGATTTAATGATGACTCCGGAATAGAGAAAAAATCTGGTAAAGATACCAGAGTCATTATTGAATCAAAAAGTGAAATGGAATCACCAACATAAGGTTCAGGATCACTTTCAAGCTCAAGTTCAATTTTAGGAAAAGAACAACTTGCCAAAATGTCAAGAGGTTAATGTTGGTCAAGTTCAGGCTGGTATGATGAAATTAAAACTGGATTTCTAAAATGACATGATTCTTGAGTCCAATCAGTAGAGTTAGGGATATAAGGATCGGTCAAGGTCGACAAGAAAAACTTTCCTCACTCTCATTGATCAATTCGCTCATTAGTGAGTTTAACCTACTGATAGGTCGGGTAACAGAATTTGGAGTCAGAATCATGTCTTCCATACTTTTTGCAATTGGTTCTTCTTAAAAAGGTGAGTATGGAAGTTGATTTTGAAAATTGTGGTGAAATTGTGAGTCTATCGGATTTTATGATTACTGCTCGGACTCATGCAAGGGTTCCATACTCAAGTCCAGTATTGATGGTTGTTCATTTTGAATCAGTGAGACTGAAAAAGATGAGTATGACTCTTGAAAATTTGGCTGAGATGATGAGTCCAACATATTTTGAAATCGTTGCAATTTGTCACAAAAGACTTCCAAACGCTCTTCTACCTCAGATTCTTCTTCTAGAAAAGGAGTATATGGAGTTTGATTGAGAAGGATTATGAATTGAGCAAACTTTGAATTTGTTGTTGGGACTCAAGCATGGATTCCATACTCTTTTTCAATGACGATTTTTCTTCAATTGGTGATTCAGGAAAAGGAGTATATGAATCAAAATTGGGGAATAAATATTGTGAAAATTGTGAACAATGTGGTTGAAAATTTGACTCGGGGGAGGTGAATTCACATTGACTCTGTGAAAAGTTAAAATTATTTTAAAAATTATGATCATAAGATTGGGGATATGGGACATATTGAGTCGGATAATCCCAACTCGGCATATAAGGTTGGTTCATGTTGTACATAACCAGGTCGGAGTTATCTGAGTCAAATGAGGTTAGAGTGAAATATGAATTCATATTTGGATTGAAAAAATTATTGTTATTGAAATCCATATCATAATTTACAAAAAAGAAAACAACCAAACAAACAAACAAAGAAAAAGAAAAAGAAAAAGAAAAAGAAAAAGAAAACAAGTCTATGCTAGGGTTGACTTAGACCTAGACGACTCCTAACTGGTTAGACTGTCCACGGGGGATACATTGTCAGAATCTGACCACGAGTTAATCGGCCAGGTAGGGGCAAGATCAGTGGGAGGTATCCGTGCCGGAGCAACGAGCCTAATTATGCTAAACCACTGTTCTTCGAGGTTTCGCCTCTCAATCCCCAACCTTAGACACCGATTTAACAAGAATCAACTTCTAACAACTTCCCTCTTAGATCAATCTCTTAAGTGAGTCTGAGATATCCCTAGGGGCCAACGTCTAGCGAATTTTATTAAGACTTGGGTTGTGTGAGTGAGGAGGTGATTTTTGGGCTAAGGGAGGGTAATGACTTCCCCACCTTATGTTGTATTGGGTTTTGCCCTTAAGTTGAATTTGTGCAAGTGTGCAATATAGATAAGAATGAACACAAAAGAGCGAGTAAATCATTGAAATATTTGTTCTAACTATATGCAATGCAATATGTACACCTTCGCCTAGATCACAACAACACAAGAATAAAATACAGTATATTTGAATGAAAATTGATACGTGCCTAGATGCAAATGTCTAAACCGTTTTAAAGCATCCAATTTCTGTATTTTACTTCTTAAAATTATTTACAGTGCACAGATAATATAAATAAAAATTAGCAGCAGAGTATAAGAATATACAAGAATTTACCCAACCACACAAGAGCAAGTGTGGACTTGTGCAACACTAAAAATTTAATCTGCACACCAAAAAATAAAAAAGAAAAGTTAACAAGAACGTGAAATTAAACCATTTTCATCCCCGGTAACGGCACCAAAATTTGATCGGGGGAAAACCGCCACAAAAAGTGTCTGTTTTAAAATCGGTATTTAAAGTGTGTGCGCTTTGGCTTCCTCGATACTTCCGTTATAGCATAGAGGCTAAAACGAGTCAAATCCATAAGGACGGGAGGCAATATAAGCTTACACGGTATGTTCACGTGTATGTTAACGGTTTTTCAAAGTTTTAAAGAATGAAAAGAAGAGAAAATAAAGAATGAAAAGAGAAGTACGGTGAAACACGAAGAAGTGGGACACATAGAAAAGAATGGATTTTGTGATTTTGATATTTTAAAACAAACTGAAAAAGAAAGAAAACTCACGGCTACTAACTACTAATGACTCTACCAACATGCTAACCTCTTAGTGATAGTTGCCTCACAAGTATCATTGGCCATCACTAGTCCTTAGTTCAAGAGCGTTTCAAAGCATGACTCATATGTAACTCATCACATCCCAACTCAACAAAACAAGAGTAAGCTACACTTAAACCATCAAAACTAAAAGTATGCATGGAGTAAAGTAATGTTAGCTTGTTAGAGAGTTAGGAAGTTAGAGTGTTAGATCTATCATCATGAGCCATCAATGGCTCTTGCAAGAGCAAAGTCAAGTAGAGGGATTCATGTGGATTATCAAATAAGAAGTTAGACTAGTTGGTGCTTAGTAGTTAGGTACCATGAGAGAAAAGATTAATTAAACATGTAAAAAGAGTTAGATAGAAAATAAAGAGAGGTAAAGAGAGCACCTTTCATAACTTGTCACCTTCTATTACAAGCACTCTTGCATTCCACTCATGTATCACTCTCTCCCCTAATACAAGATCTAAAAGAAATGAAAAATACAAAGAGGAGGAAGAAGAAAAACTACACTACACTTTCTTAAACTACAAAATGAAAAATGAGAACTACCCTAAACTTTGCATGTCTTCTGCTCTGGAAGTCCAGGGGGCTATTTATAGCAAAAGGGGGCATGGGACATCACGTGGGAGATATGACCTTTGGCACCACTTGAGTGGTGCCAGGATTGCCGCGCGACAATACTGGGGCGGCGCGCGTAGCGCTACCTATTGCGCGCTGCCCAATTGTCCCCCTGTCGGCTGCATATCTTAGTTTCTGGAAATTAGCCCCTGGTTTTGATAAATCAGCCCTCCAAAGTCAATGGCTATCCATGTAGGCTTTTAATCACCAATTAAATGGTAATTTTGGGCCTTCTTCTTCATTTCATGCCATGGACCTAGGAACATGCAAGAGAGGTTTTATTAACAGAATTTAATATTAAATAAATGTGAAGATGTGGTATGAAATATGCAATTTTAGAGACTAATCATGCTTCAAAAGCTCTCTTAGTTTAACACAAGTGTGGGCACACAAACAATACCTATAATAAGTGCAATGTAAAGCAATGCAAGATATAAAGAGAGATAGAGTTGAGAGATAGTAGATCAAACACAAAGACTAAGATATGTTTCGAGATTCGAGTCACTGCTTTACGTCCCCACCTTCACACAGAAGGATTTCAACTATCTACTATAAGATCTTTCACACATGGACCTCCACTGAGGAATTACAACTCAACACTGGAGTAGATAACTCCTTCTCTCTACAACACAAGCCTCTAAACAAGAGGTGGCACTAAGCCTAGCACAAAGTAAAGAATGAAATACACTTGGTGGTCACAAAGATCACAAACTCCAGTGATCTCAAAGGACTCTCACAAAAACAAGATCCTATAGATAAATATAGAATTGATAGCTCAAGAGTGAGAAAATAAATTGTTTTGGAAAAGAAAATGCAAAGAAAACACTTGGAAAAACTCTAGATAAGATATAGAAATTTTGGAGAAGAACTAGAATCCCAAAACTTATTTTTTTAATTTTTCATAAACTTTGAAACTAAATAAAGATAGAGAGATTAAAACTCTCAAACTTGTTCAAAAACTTGTTTAAAACACTTGAGAAGATGAGAAAAATTGCTCTTGAAAATCTTGGTTGAAACTGGCCTCAAAAGACCATATTTATAGGGTCTAAAAATATAGCCGTTGGGGTTCAGAACAGGTCAAAATTGACATGTTGGTCGACCAGCCAATGGTCAAATTTCTGACCGTTGGGGTTATCTCAGTCGACTGCCCTAAGGCAATTTGCCTAACGGTCGGCCGTCCCAGGCAAACTTGCCTAACGGTCGACCACCCGGTCGACTGAGGCCAGAACCAAAGAGCTAACTCTCTGGTCGGTCGACCGGGGCCAGATCCAGAGAGCAAACTCTCTGAATCGGTCGACCGGCCCAAGGCCAAGACAATACGAACATATCTGTGCACATCGGTCGACCGCCCGATCGACCGAGCTTAGGTCCTGTTGACCGGTCGGTCGACCTCGAGCAAGCTCAGGACTATGATTTTAGAGTTGAAAAAGTTGGCTTTAATTTCCTATAAAATTTTATAAAATCACATAAATTTCACAAAAAGAAGTTCTTATAAATATTTGAAGTACAAATATGTATGATCAAAATTCAACATATATTACTAACTATTTGAACTATTTTTGGGGCATGAAAATTAAGCTTTAAACCAAAAAAGATATTTTTCAAAAATCAAACTTCTAAAGGAAATACAGTTTTTCTTTAAACTTGTATAAGTACAAAAATATGATATAGAAACACATTTGAAGTATAGTGTGTATGGATAGAATTCAATACACATATAAAAGATATATCTATGTTTTTGATATTAAATCCAAAACTGAGTTTTGATAAAACAAAACTTAAAATCATGAACTAGAATCATCAAAATAAGTTTTTAGACAATATGAAATAAACAAGCATATAGATGAATCCACTATACAAATAAACCATGTAAACTTCTTTTGATTCTATCTATTCATGAACACAAAAGATATGTTCTTGAAAATTAAAACGGTTAAACTGAAAACCAAAACTATTTAACTTTTGTGTGTGTGAACTTGAGCATATCAAGACTAATCAATCTTTACATAAGATCTAAACTAAAACTAAAAAAACCTAAATAAAAGTCTTCTTGTCCATCTCTATCTCCATGCCGACTCGATTCAAACTTGATTCATAGAGCTTGACTCCAACCGAGTGCTAGATGCGATCTTGACGCGCGAGCTCTTATATCAATACGTGTTAGCTCCAAAATTGGCTTTGAATCCTTTATTGAAGCTATACACCTACTAAGATCTTGATCAATAACTGAAACTATATAAACACAAGATCATTAGCAAACTAACCTTCATAAGTTGTCATCATTAAAACTAAGGTGAAGGGCTTTTGGACCAACAATCTTCCCATTTTGATAATGACAAAAGTTATGAGGTTATATATGTATAAAGTAAGAATAAGGTTCATAGAAGCTCCCCCTTAACTTATGCATATGAATAAAATGATAAAGATATGCAATATAAGCTTAAGATACTAATATATATATATATATATATATATATATATATATATATATATATATATATATATATATATATATATATATATATATATATATATATATATATATATATATATATGTATGTATGTATGCATAAACAATTTAAAAACACACACACACACACACACACACACACACATATATGCATAAACAATTAATCAAACATGCATATATAATCACAAATCTTTCTTCTTCTTTTTGTCACTCATCAACAAAGGGGTGAAGACAAACAAACAATACCAATAAACATATTTTGAAACAAAATCTTGATACCAATAAAAGAAATCAATTGAAAGAAACCAATTGAAAGTGAAACCGTCTTTTTATCAATTGAAAATAAAATAATCTTTTTACCAATTGATACCAATAGAAAGACATGACACCAATTGAAAGTAAAAATTAAATTTTTAGATAAATACTAAAACCATTTTGCTATAACGATACCAAATTGAGAATAATATCAATTTAAGATTCAATATCAGATTGGATCCAAATGCCAGTCCAAAGAGTCAATATCAGAGAAATGGAACCGAGATGAAAGATAGGAATCAACAGGAATAATACAGATCGATTCGGAAGGAATGTCAAAATCGGGGATATCAAGAGATTGAAGAGATGGATAGAAAGGAAGAACGATTTATTCTCAAGTGGACTTATATCATTGTATGAATAGTATATGTTTATATTACAGTGTAAATATATATGTATTAATTCATCGGTATGAGCTAGTCCTCTTTTTATGTCGAACTTGGCTCTGATACCTAAAAAAAATCCTGTCACGCCCTGCTTTCCAAAATACGTGAAAACGGAATGATGAGAGTCGGCGTCATATATATGCGAGGAGAATACCCTATGTATATGTTGGCCCGAAGGCCTTTCACCCTAGTTTTGATGATTACTAACTTAAGGAGCTATAGTACAAATGATCTTGTGCTCGTTAAGTTACAGATATTCAATCAAGATCTTTGTCGGTGTTTAGCTTCAACAAAAGTTTCGAAGTCAAGTTTCGAAGTTATCATATATTGATTCAAGATCTCGCGCGTTAAGATCACATAAAGTACTCAAAGAGTAATCTAGCTCATGGATCAAGTTTGGACCAAGTCGAGATGGAGAAGAAGATTTTCAAGAGAAGATTTTCAAGAAGACTTGAGTGTATGTTTGTACATTAAGATTTTAGTTTTAGGATAAAATGTAAAGAATAGATTAGTTGTGTATTGCTCAAGCTCATTTACACACACAAAAAATATTTATGATATCTTTAATGTTAAAGAGTTTCAGTTTTCCATTTAATAGTTTTGAGTTTCAAAAGAATATATCTTTGTGTTTTTAGAGTTTCAAAGAATACATCTTTTGGTTTCATAAATAGATTTCATCAAAACAAGTTTGTATTGCTTATATGTGTATTGGATTTCATCCATATACATTATTGCTTCATATTGTTTAGATAACTTATTTTGATGAATTTATATCATGTGTTTAAGTTTTGGTTTTATCAAAACTTATTTTGGAGCCTATTGTCAAAAATAAGTATATTTCATTTACTTTGTGTATTGGATTTTATTCATATACACTATGCTTCAAATGTATTTCAATATCTTATTTTTGTATTTGTACAAGTTTTGGAAAATAAGTTTTCCATTTAGAAAGTTTGTTTTTGAAAAATACGGTTTTTAGTTTAAGCCTTAACTTCTTTACCTCAAAAATAGTTCACATGTTTGTAATATTTATTGATTTTTAATCACACATATTTGTACTTCAATTTATTTACATGAATTTATTTTTATGAAATTTATGTAGTTTTATTGGAATTTATAGGTATTTCCAAGTCTAGATTTTTAACCCTATAAATTCAGTTTTCTGGGCAGCTGGCAATCGACCGAACGAAGGCAGGCTCGGTCGACCGATCAGTCGACTGATATGCACAGAAATGTGCATAAGTCCAGATCCTGGGCTTAGCCTACTGATCGGTCGATCGTAGTAAGGCTCGGTTGACCGATCAGTCGATTGTCTGGCTCTACCTAACTCTCGGGTAGAGACCGATCGACAGACAGAGAGATGAACTCTCTGTGGGTTGGATGCGATCGATCGGTAACCCCAACGGTTAGAAATCTGATTGTTGTCCGGTCAACCGGCCGGTCGATCGACAGGCCATTTTGGCCCTCATGGCTAATTTTTGACAGCCTATAATTTAGGTCTTTTAGCCCAGTTTTCCATAAGATTTTTTACAAGTTTTTAGAGCTAGTTTTTTCTATCTTCTTCAGAGTTTGCTCTATAAGTTTTGAGCTTAACTTCCATACAAAAAGGAGAGTTTATCAAGAGTGTTTCTCTTGACTTCTCTTGACCTTTTCAAAAGGATTTTCATGAGTTTTCCTCTTCCACATCTATCTAAGTTTTTCTCACACAAGTTTGAGCTATCCATTGCTATATTCATACATTAGGATTCTTGTTTGTGAGAGTGTTTGTTGGTGATCAAGAGAAGTGATCACCATGTGTTCAAATTTGTATTTAGAGGAGTTAGAGGTTGCGGCCTCGACGAACTTGCGAGTTCGTGTTGTGTATTATTCTTGTGGGAACAAATGAGGTATTTGATGGTCCAAAAGTTCTTGAGGGAGCTCATTGTAGGCGTTGCAACAACGAGTGATTTTGCAAGATCGATTATAGTGAAAATCCTTCATTACAGTGAAGGCGAAGATATAGAGCTAGTGACTCTAATCTCGAAACAATTCTCCCATGTTTGTGATTGCTCATCTCTCTCTCAACTCACTTGTATTTAATATCTTGCATGTTCATATTGTTCTTATCTTTATGCTTGATATTTACTTGTACATAATTATTATACTTGCTTTGCTTGTTTGATATCTAGCATTGTTGTTATTGCTCATTCTATACATGCTTGATATTGATTTGTGTGATCACTCTTGTATTTAACCAAGAGAGCTATAGTAACACCTCAACTTTTAGTCTATAGGAATCTTGAGGAGAAAGTTCAGAGCCTTTCACCGGGAATTCGGCTTCACTCTTTTGTTATACATTGTATGTTTGTTTTAGTTTGCATAATAAGTTTCAATTCCACATTGTTTAGCATTATATTAGCACATCATCTATTCACCCCCCTCTATGTGACCTACAATTGGTATCAGAGCTTGGTATTCTTGATTTGGGTCTAACAACTTAGAGTTAAAGATTCTTATTTTTGCTAATCACAATATTTGCATACATACACGTGAATTTCATTGCACTTCTCATGTTTGATATTCTTAACTTTCAAACTTGAAAATTTAAGATGTCTATGTATCTCAAGACCTTAGGTATTCATGTTTATCTTGCCACCATTAAAAATTCATATTGGTTAAATGGCAAAGACCTTGAGGCTAATGCAAAAGCCATCCATGATTTAAAGTCAACCCTAAATGATGAGTATGTATCTAGGGTTTCTAACTTTGATTCTATTTTTATAGCATGGAACACACTCATCTCCCTTAGTGAACAAATGCAATATTATAAGGAGACTGACTCGGATGAAGGAAGTGATACTTTCAACATGTGCTACATGGTCCAAGGGATAACCTCCTTGAGGTAAAATTGATTTCAAGCTTGATAATGATAATGAGATGCCATATGATGAGCTTGCATCGTCTTATCAAAAACTTCTTGAAAAATATAATTTATTAAAAGTTGAAAGCAAAAGATTGAAAAATGAAAATGATCTTATTTTAAAAGAAAAAGATTCCTTTCAAAACAAATTTGAAATTGTTTCAAAAAAGAATGAATCTTTGAAAAATCAAGTTATTTTGATTTCTAAAGAAAAGGAAATTGTTGTAAAATCACCTAGAGGGGGGGTGAATAGGTGATGGCTAATCTAATGATCACTAATTGCGGAATTAAAATTTATATGATGCAAACTCTTCTTACACTAAACACCAAGTTTAACACAAGAGTGTAGCCGAATTCCCCGTGGAGGGCTCTGGACTAACTCCTCAAGATTCTTTTAAATAAGAGTTGAGGTGCCGCGTTGGCTCTCTTGGTTGAAAACTAGTGTTAGCAAACAATCCCCAAGCATATACAATAAAGCACACAATGAATATCAAGCATATAAAGATAAACACAATAATAGCATGCAAGATATAAAGACAAAGAGATAGAGAGTGAGCAATCGCAAACACGGGAGATTTGTTTCGAGGTTCGAGCACACTTGCTCTACATCCCCGCCTTCACACTTGAAGGATTTCCACTATAATCGATCCCACCGGATCACTCGTGCCGCAACACCTACAAGCCGAGTTCACACTTGAACTCCTTGGACTCTCTAGCCCGTACACACCGCAAGCCCACAAGCTCGCCGAGGCCGCACATCAAACAACAAGTTCGCACCCGAACTCGAAACACCGCGAACACACTTGTCTGCCTCCTCAAAGAACAAAGAAGAAGTCTTTGGTGATCATAACACTTTGATCACCTAAAAACAATCTCACAATAACACTCCTATAGGATGAATATGTCAATGGGTTGCTCAAGTGTTTGTGAGAAAAATAAGGATTGAAATGGTGGAGGAAAACTCAAGAAAATCACTTCTAAACACTCTTGATAAAACTCTCCTTTTGATAGGAAATATTTGCTCTCAATTTAGTGGATAAAAATCTCTTGAAAGAGTAGGAAAAACTGGCTCTAAAATCAACTAAAAATCTTATGGAAACAGCCCCCAAAAGTCCCAATTTATAGAGCTAGAACTAGCCGTTGGGAGCCAGATGGCCTGACGGTCGACCGCCCAGTCGACCGCCAACGGTCATTTTTCTGACCCTTGGGGCAGCGGTCGACCGGCCGGTCGACCGAGGCTCTGGAATAGAGAGCAGACTCTCTGTCCGGTCGACCGACCCGGTCGACCGGGGCTTTCCAGAGAGCAGAGCTCTCTGGACGGTCGACCGTCCCGGTCGACCGGCCCTCCAGCCAGACTGGCGTGCATGTCTGTGCACGTCGGTCGACCGAGTCGGTCGACCGACTTCATGCTTCGGTCGACCGTCCCGGTCAACCGGCTGAAGCCAGGTCAGGGATTTTAGGGAAAGAAAACTTGGTCATTTTGGCTCAATTAAAATCCCATAAAATCATGAAAAATCTACAAAAATAATTTTACCAATATACTTTGATAAACAAACATGCTTGCATAAAATCAAGGCATGTTACAAATAATTTGGACTATTTTTGTAACTTAAAAATATCAGCTCAAACCAAAAACTGTATTTTCCAAAACTTGATATTTCCAAAACTTGTTTTTCTAAACTCTCCAAAATACAAAAACAAGATATTCTAAACTCATTTGAAGCATAGAGTGTATGGATATGATCCACTACACAAACATGGTGAAATATCTATGTTTTTGGCATTAAGCTCTAAATAAGGTTTTGGTTAAAACATGTAAACTAGAATACCAAAAACTAAACCGGTATTTTTCAAAAAGAAAACTCTTTTGCATTTTTTCAAAATGAAAATTCTTTTATGAAAACATATCTAAATCAAGAGTGTGTGTGTAAAGATATACTTGAGCAATCCACCAACTATTCTATCCTTTATATTTTATCTAAAACAAAATCTTATAAAAACAATACCTAGACTCAAGTCTTGTTCTTGAAGTCTTCACTTGAAGTCTTCTCATCTTCTTGACTTGGTCCAAACACGATCCAACGAGCTCGACTCCTCTTGAGTACTTGATATGGTCTTGATGCATAGGCTCGTGAATCAAACCGCGCTAGCTCCAAAAACTTGACTTTAAATCCTTTGTTGAAGCTACACACCTACTAAGATCTTGATCATAAATCTGAAACTAAATAAACACAAGATCATTAGTACTATAACTATATGAGTTGATCATCATCAAAACTAGAGTGATGGGCCTTTGGGCCAACAATCTCCCCTTTTTGATGATGACAAAACTCATGAAGTTATATATACATGGATTAAAGTAAAGCTTCAAAGAAGCTCCCCCTTAACTCATGCATCACAATAAACAAATAAATATGCAATGAAGCACAAGAATCTAAACAAACATGCATGCAAATGTATGGAGATAAACATGCTAATCAAGCATAAAACTCATCAAATTCTTTTTCTCCTATTTGCAATACAAAACATATATATGCATAAACATAAATACTTCTCCCCTTTATGAATGAAGTAAGGAAAACATGCATATATACTAAAAACTTCTCAAATACTTCTCCCCCTTTTTGTCAATCATCAACAAAGGGGTTTAAACTAAAAACAAATCTTCTCCCCCTTTTTGTCAAAAGCAAAAATCAATGAAAGGGGTGACATTAAACAAATCAATAAAGGATATATGCGATATACATTCATGAAGAGGAAGACGCTAAGTTAACTTTCCTACACATATACATTACATGAAAGAGGGATGACAAGCCCTAATTCACATAACACATAATATGTAATGCATAAGAGGAGATGTGAAGCTCCCCCTACACACGTGTACCACATAAAGAAGAGTTGTCAAGCTCCTCAATATAAGATATACTCATCATGAATCTATATGTAGAAGAGATGTTAAGCTCTCCTTGCATATAGGCAATACAAATCAAAACATTTTTGATTTTCTCATTTAAAAACAAATTTTGAGATATCTTGTAAACAAAATTTTTAAGATACCAATTGTAGTCAAATTTAAGATATCATTTTAAATAAACATTACAAATTTTGTAAATTGTTGTAAATTATTTTGATATCAATTGCAATCAATAGGTACCAATTGAAGATTATTGCAAATATTTGATATCAATAAAAAAAATACCAATTGTAAGAAAATGCATAAGCTTATATAAAGATATCAATTGAGAAATCAATTGAAAATTAAGATTTAAATTAAGCTTAGTATAAACAAATTATGTGCTTTAAATATGTAAATCAATTTTTAATCAAGCACAAATATATCATATATATGTATGACAATGAAAATACCAATAGGAATTGATATTATGGAAATTATGAAGCATGCATATATAGAAAACAAAGTATGAGTATCTACAAAATGAATATCAATTGAGATACCAATTGAAAATAACAAGTAAATCAAGTATATAACTCATATTGAAGAATAAATAACTAGTTAAATTAATTTTTGAAAAACTAGTTAAAGATCCTTCAAAAACATGAAACTAAATCATATGTTTTTCATGAATCATACCAAATACACAAGAGTTGACACTCAAAATCGATAAAGCTCAAAAAGATGTTCATGAAATAAAGTCATGAATAAACAAATAAAGTGTGAGTGTATAAGAATCATGTGTTTAGCATTTTCCATGAAGATAATCAATGAAGCTCAAAACAAACATGAATATCATTTTTATCAAAATATGAAATTTATTTTCATAAACAAAATAAACTTCTAGGTATATGTATGATTTATCCAATCCTAACAATATGCATACATATCCCAAATATAAAAAGAGTCCATAAAGTAAATTGCATGAAAGCAAATGACTCATGGGTATACATGTATATTTATTAGATTTGAATACAAGATACATATACATGAAGTAAAACATGAAAATAGGCAAAACAAGTGTAAATGAGAGAATCATCAAAACTAGGCTATACATGTGCATATAGTGAGTACAAATGAACAATGAAGTGCAAATATATATGAATCAATTTGTTGCTCACTACTTGTACATGTATAAATCCAAGTTTTGATAAAAACTACATTTAAACTAGTATTTACCACATGAAGCACAAAACAAATAAACATGCTAAAAGAAATCATCAATGAAAAGCATGTAAACTAAATTAGGAGTTTTAGAGATAGTTACCAAACCAAAGAACTATGCTCTAATTCTCCAAAATATGATGGTTGTCCTACCAAACCTCCTTGATAGCGGTTCATCAAAAGTAAGTCCATCAAGTTCAAGTGCAACCACCACCAAGGCACCAAATCTCTCACGTCTTGTGAGAGCCCTCACCTACATCAAATACACAAGGTGGGGACTTTGGTACCCATTTACTTTTGGGTCCTTGAGGGTTAGCTTTGTAAGGAACCCAAACATTTTTCTTATTAGCAAAATTTAAGGCATTTATCTTATCATAATAAAATTTTGCTAAATGGCCTTTGCGGCCTTAATGTGTACATTTGTACACCTTAGGATGCATATGAGTGTGAGTGTGGTCATGGCGTGCAAAGTGTGCATATGCATGAGGGTGATGTGCATGAATATGTGGAGCTTGTTTCTTTGAAAACAAAGACTCCAATCTAGAGTGGTTAAATGCACATGTGCTCAAAGTTGAGCTCAAACAATTAATTTTATTTTTCAAAACTTTAATCTCACTATCATTAATGGTGGCATGTAAAGCATGGTGAGATTGACAATCAATTTTCTTTTTCTTTTGAAAAACATTTTCTTTTTCTTTTTCAACAATTTTTCTTTTTAAAGAGTTGTTTTCATTAAAAGCAACTTTTTTTTGTTTTTCCACCAAAACAATTTTATTTTCAAATTAGTGTTTCCTTCACAAAGATCACTTAATTAGAAAGCAGGAAACATTCTCATTTTTCAAATTCTCATTTTCTTTTTCAATGCATGCGACTTTATTTCTAAATGAATCATTTTCTTTTAGCATGCAATCAAAATTCTTTTTCAAATTTTTATTATCTTTTTTAAGCATGTCATATTTTTCAACTAATTGTTGACAAAATGAAGTAAGCTCATCATATGACATGTCATCTTCATCTAACTCAAATTCGATGTTTACCTCAAGGAGGTTATCCCTTGGACCATGTAGCACATGTTGGAGGTGTCGCTTCCAACATCCGAGTTGCTCCCTCATAATATAGATCTTTTTCGCCGAGGGAGACGATGATGTTTCAAACTACAAAAGCCGAATCAATATTAGAAACCTTAGATAAATATTCATCATTTAGGGTACTCTTCAAAGCATGAATGGCTTTTGAGTTAGCCTCAATATACTTGCTATTATTAACATATTAATCATTAATGGTAGCAAGATAAACATGAATTCCTAGGCCTTTGAGGTACAAAGACATCTTAACTTTCCAAGTTTGGATGTTAAGGATGTCAAAGGTGGGTGGTGACATGAAGTCCATGATGTGTGTACAAATTTTGTGATTAGCCTAAAAAGAGGATCTTTAACTCTAGGTTGTAAGGCCCAAATCAAGAGCACTTGGCTTTGATACCAATTGTAAAATCACCTAGAGGGGGGGGGGTGAATAGGTGATGGCTAATCTAATGATCACTAATTGCGGAATTAAAACTTATATGATGCAAACTAAAACTTCTTACACTAAACACCAAGTTTAACACAAGAGTGTAGCCGAATTCCCCGTGAAGGGCTCTGGACTAACTCCTCAAGATTCCTCTAAATAAGAGTTGAGGTGCCGCGTTGGCTCTCTTGGTTGAAAACTAGTGTTAGCAAACAATCCCCAAGCATATACAATAAAGCACACAATGAATATCAAGCATATAAAGATAAACACAATAATAGCATGCAAGATATAAAGACAAAGAGATAGAGAGTGAGCAATCGCAAACACGGGAGATTTGTTTCGAGGTTCGAGCACACTTGCTCTACATCCCCGCCTTCACACTTGAAGGATTTCCACTATAATCGATCCCACCGGATCACTCTCTGTCCAGTCGACCGACCCGGTCGACCGGGCTTTCCAGAGAGCAGACCTCTCTGGACGGTCGACCGTCCCAGTCGACCGGCCCTCCAGCCAGACTGGCGTGCACGTCTGTGCACGTCGGTCGACCGACTTCATGCTTCGGTCGACCGTCCCGGTCGACCGGCTGAAGCCAGGTCAGGGATTTTAGGGAAAGAAAACTTGGTCATTTTGGCTCAATTAAAATCCCATAAAATCATGAAAAATTTACAAAATAGTTTTACTAATATACTTTGATAAACAAACATGCTTGCACAAAATCAAGGCATGTTACAAATAATTTGGACTATTTTTGTAACTTGGAAATATCAGCTCAAACCAAAAACTGTATTTTTCAAAACTTGATATTTCCAAAACTTGTTTTTCTAAACTCTCCAAAATATAAAAACAAGATATTCTAAACTCATTTGAAGCATAGAGTGTATGGATATGATCCACTACACAAACATGGTGAAATATCTATATTTTTGACATTAAGCTCTAAATACGGTTTTGGTTAAAACATGTAAACTAGAATACCAAAACCAAAACCGGTATTTTTCAAAAAGAAAACTCTTTTGCATTTTTTCAAAATGAAAATTCTTTTATGAAAACATATCTAAATCAAGAGTGTGTGTGTAAAGATATACTTGAGCAATCCACCAACTATTCTATCCTTTACATTTTATCTAAAACAAAATCTTATAAAAATAATACCTAGACTCAAGTCTTGTTCTTGAAGTCTTCACTTGAAGTCTTCTCATCTTCTTGACTTGGTCCAAACACGATCCAACGAGCTCGACTCCTCTTGAGTACTTGATATGGTCTTGATGCATAGGCTCGTGAATCAAACCTTGCTAGCTCCAAAAACTTGACTTTAAATCCTTTGTTGAAGCTACACACCTACTAAGATCTTGATCATAAATCTGAAACTAAATAAACATAAGATCATTAGTACTATAACTATATGAGTTGATCATCATCAAAACTAGAGTGATGGGCCTTTGGGCCAACAATTGTTTTGAATGAAAATAATTAAGATTTCTATTTTCGAAAAGAAAAATGATTTTGATTGTCATGCTTCTCATGCTCATGTTTCTTATTCCAATATTAATAATGATATATGTATTTTAAAGAAGAATATTGATTGTTTAGGCTCCACTTTGAGCCAATATGCTATTAATTATTCTACATTGGAATTTATCTTTCACAAGAAACATATTCCACATGTTCATGCACATACCCCATGGTATAGATCTCATGCACATCATGATCACACTTATTCCTCCATGTATGCTAGAGTGTACACATGTACACATTGCGATCGCAAAGGCCATCTTATAAAATTTTACTTTGATAGATTAAATTCTTTAAATTTTGCAAATAAAATATTTGGGTTCCAAATGCTAATCCCATGGACCCAAAAAGATATGGGTACCAAAATTCCCACCACTTGTTTTGATGTAGGTGTGAGCTCTCAAAAAACGTGAGAGGATTGATGCCTTAGTAGTAGATGCAATTGGGCTTGACGGACACATCATGGATGCATCACTATCAAGGAGTTTTAGTGGGAGGACCACCTTATTTTTAGAGAAATAGATTGGCTACATCATATTGGTAACCATTTCATCATCTATTTTTAAAATATTTTAAATGCTTATATGCTTGTGTAGTAACCTAGACTCTGTCATATGTTGTTTTGTGCTTAAGGATGAGTTGATAGGTTGTTATGCTATGCATGTATTCTTGAAAAAATTTCTTTATGTTTTCAAATTAATTTACACCCCTATTTTTTTATTTTATATGCTTTAGTTAAAGCATATCTTGATTTATATGTTTATATCATATGTTGATATAAAAATCTTGTTAAACTTGTGTTATACGTGTACAATTTTTGAGTTACATTTGTTCTTCATGCTTTATAGGTTTTATTTCATTTGTGTACTCAATTGCATATTTGATTGTACATTGTATGTCTTAGTTTTGATGATTTTTGCATATATATGATATGTTTTGAGAAAAAGAATTTCATATGAGTTTTGTTTTGAGCCTTATTGATTTATTTTCTTGAATATGTTTCTTACATAATTTTTGTGCACACTATATATCTTATTTGATCATAATTTTGAATTCATGAGTATATATGTGCTTCATAAATTTTTGAGTGTTGATTCTCGTGTAAGTTAGCATGCTTTCATGAAATAAAGTATGTTTTGTTTCTTTCTTGAAGGATTTCGTACTAGTTTTCAAAATTACTTTAAAACTAGTTTTTTATTCTTCAATTGGTAGAGTTTTTCAACATATACTATATTATTTTCAAAAATAATTTTTGAAAACTTCTACCCTATTGAGGGCGGCTGGTTGGGCGACCATGCCTTGTGTGCCTCAATGTATATTAATTTTAACCTGTGCATGAAAGGGTGATAGTTATGAGTTATACACATACATATCATAAAAATTGATTTTTGTATATTCAAACTTGTTTTCTATATATGTATGCATTATATTTCAATTGGTATTTAAAATTATCAAATATACATATATATGTTTTCTTATACTAGATTAAAATATTTATATCTAAATATATTTTATAGCATAAATTGTTACATGCTAGGCTTGATTTAGTTTTAAATGTTAATTGGTATATTTTACAAGCTTATGCATTGATTTTGTTGGTATTTCAAAAAAGGAGAGAAAACTTCTTGACTTTATTTTCAAATGGTATCTCACTCTCACTCTTTTTGAGAAAAATATTTTGTGTTAGAAAATGATTATATTTTTATATTGGCATGTTTACAATTGGTATCAATATTGTAAAACAGTTACCTATCTGCTAGTGGTATTTACAAGTGGTATCTACTAGTATATTTTCTATCGGTTTATTAAAATTTTGTCAAGTAGTATCAAAATTTGTTTAATTGATTTCTTGTGATATCAAAATTTATTTTGTCGATTGGTATCAAAATTTAGTTTGACTTGTATTGCTTATATATAAGGGGAGCTTAACATCTCCTTTATATATAGATTCATGATGAGTGTAGTATATAGAGATCCTTTATATATAAATTCATGATGAGTGTAGTATATAGAGAAGAGCTTGGCCTCTTTTCTTTATATGATACATGTGTGTAGGGAGAGCTTAACATCTCCGTATATATTGTATATTATGCTTATATGGATTAGAGTTTAGTCATCTCTTTCTTCATGTAATACATGTATACATGGGGAGTTCCTTACAGTCTCTCCTCTTCATGGATTTATATCGCATATATATTTTTTCATTAATCTCTTTACCCCTTTGTTGATGAATTAACAAAAAAAGAGAAAGAAATTTAGGATTTATGTATGCATGCTATGTTTTTGTTTATGCATATATGTTTATGTTTGTTTAGTTTATAGCTTTATTGAATATCTATGCGTTTTATTGCTATACATGAGTTAAGGGTATCTTAATCTGTGCATATATAACCTCATAAGTTTTGTCATCATCAAAAAGGGGGAGACTGTTGGCCTGAAGGCTTTGCACCCTAATTTTGATGATGACTAACTTATGGAGTTATAGTACTAATGATCTTGTGCTCATTAAGTTTCAGATATTCAATCAAGATCTTAGTCGGTTGTTTAGCTTCAACAAAAATTTGAAGTCAAGTTTTGAAGGTATCACATGTTGATTAAAGAGCTCGCACATTAAGATCACATCAAGTACTCAAAGAGGAGTCTAGCTCATGGATAAAGTTTGGACTAAGTCAAAATGGAGAAGAAGATTTTCAATAGAAGATTTTCAACAGAAGATTTTCAAGAAGACTTGAGTTTATATTTGTAAGTTTAAAATTTTGTTTTAAGATAAAATATAAAGGATAGATTAGTTGTGGATTGCTCAAGCTCATTTATACACACACAAAATATTTATGATATCTTTCATGTTCAAGAGTTTCAGTTTTTCCATTTAACAGTTTTGAGTTTCAAAAGAATATATCTTTGTGTTTTTGGAGTTTCAAAGAATACATCTTTCGGTTTCATAAATAGATTTCATCAAAACAAGTTTATATGATTTATATATATATTGGATTTCATCCATATACATTGTTACTTCATATTGTTTAGATAACTTATTTTGATGAGTTTATATCATGTGTTTAAATTTTGTTTTTATCAAAACTTATTTTAGAGCAGATTGTCAAAAATAATTATATTTCATTTACTTTGTGTATTGGATTCTATTCATACACACTATACTTCAAATATGTTTCAATATCTTGTTTTTGTATTTGTACAAGTTTTGAAAAAATCAGTTTTCCATTTAAATAGTTTGTTTTGAAAAATACAGTTTTTGGTTTAAGCCTTAACTTCTTTACCTCAAAAATAGTTCACATGTTTGTAATATGTATTGATTTTTGATCATACATATTTCTATTCAATTTATTTATATGAACTTATTTTTGTGAAATTTATGAAGTTTTATTGGAATTTATAGGTGTTTCCAAGTCTAGATTTTTAACCCTATAAATTCAATTTTCTGGGCAGCTGGCAGTCGACCGAAGGCATGCTCAGTCGACCGACATGCATAGAAATATGCATAAGCCTAGAGCCTGGGCTCGGCCGACCGCTTTATCAACCAAACCGATCGGTCGACCGTAGAAAGGCTCAGTCGACCGAGCGGTCGACCGTAGCAAGGCTCGATCGATCGTCTTGCTTTACCCAACTCTCGGGTAGAGATCGGTCGACCGAACGGTCGATCGATAAAGAGATGAACTCTGTGGGTGAGGTGCGGTCGACCGGCAGCCTTAACGGTCAGAATCTGATCATTGGCCGGTCAACCGGCTGGTAAACCGACAGGCCATTCTGGCCCCCTAATGGCTAGTTTTTGACAGCCTATAAATTGGGGTCTTTGGGGCTAGTTTTTCATAAAAATTTTTTACAAGTTTTTGGAGCTAGTTTTTCCTATCTTTCACAGAATTTTCTCTATAAGTTTTTAAGTTTAACTTCTATATCAAAAGGAGAGTTTATCAAGAGTGTTTCATTTGACCTTTTCAAAAAAATTTCTTGAGTTTTCCTCTTCAACATCTATCTAAGATTTTCACATATAAGTTTGAGCTATACATTGCTAAATCCATCTTTTAGAATCCTTGTTTGTGAGAGTGTTTATTGGTGATCAAGAGAAGTGATCACCAAGTGTTCAAATTTGTATTTGGAGGAGTTGGAGTTTGGGGTCTCAAAGAACTTGCGGGTTCGTGTTGTGTATTGTTCTTGCGGGAACAAGTAAGGGACTTGAGTGTCCAAGAGTTCTTGAGGGAGCTCATTGTAAGTGTTGCGACATCGAGTGATCTTGCGAGATCGATTATAGTGGAAATCCTTCATTATGGTGAAGGCGAGGACGTAGAGCAAGTGGCTCAAATCTCGAAACAATTCTCCCATGTTTGTGATTGCTCATCTCTCTCAACTCACTTGTGTTTAATATCTTGCATGTTCATATTATTCTTATCTTTATATGCTTGATATTTACTTGCGCAAAATTGATATACTTGCTTGGGTTGTTAGATATCTAGCATTGGTGTTATTACTCATTCTCTACATGCTTGATATTGATTTATGTGATCACACTTGTATTTAACCAAGAGAGTTATAGTAGCACCTCAGCTCTTAGTCTAGATGAATCTTAAGGAGAAAGTTCAGAACTCTTCACTGGGAATTCAGCTTCACTCTTTGGTTATACATTGTGTGTTTGTTTTAGTTTACATAATAAGTTTTAATTCCACATTATTTAGCATTAGATTAGCAAACATCACCTATTCACCCCCTTTTAGGTGACTTACAGTATATAGACTAAGCCTAATGTAATCTGAACAAGCTATATCAATCAATTATGATGGCATGATAACCACTGCAATATAACATATAAATTTATAACACAATGATAACAGATGAATAAAAGAATAGAATAAGTACCGAGTCCAATGCACAGAATTATGATGGAATAAAAAAGCAAGAAAATATCGAGAAAGGACAATCAAGTAAGAGAACTACAACTCCTTTACGGCATGTAAGATAAAATATACATGGACGTGGATATGCATATCCAGGTAGTCAGACCTCCAAATGAGTGTGTAAGAATAAAGGGGAAGGTGCACGTGCATATAATCTGTGAGCATAGTAATATAAGAAATAATAAGAATAGAAGAGAAATAAAAGAAGAGTATAATATAATGTATTATCAATCAGCAAACCCCAAGTATTAGGATAACATACAATACATAATTTACAGAATAATAGAACCTGTATGTTATACAATCATATGTCAGGTCGTGGGTATAGTCAGGTGTCTATCATAACATACATGTGTAGGACAAGCTAACACATATCAGCTACAGTGTATCATGTCAGCCAGTTGTTATTAATTATGTCAGCAAACACCAATTGCCACCTACAATTGACGCATCCCATACTACACTTACTACACATGTCAATCAAGGTCCTATGTTATTGAAACTAATTGGTTGGAGACATTGTCTATATTTTAAGTGGGTTTCGTACATACCCGGGACTACGGCCCAGACTTCTGACGCTGAACCAGGCCCCACCGTAAGGTAGTCAGGTAGCATGTATAACAGGACATGTAACATGTATAACATGTATAAATAGGAACAAGAACAGGACGAGGTGTCAGTCACCTCAAAGGAACCCTGCAGTGGAACCCTCTTTCGGCTGCGCAACCTATATCCTAGATCCATCCAAAATACAGACGTTTTCTCCTCCATTAATTTCTCCACTCTCAGTGTAAGTTATTTAATATCATGTTATTTAAATTATCAAGATGATTTAATGCACATGTTACCTAGACCACTGGGATAACACGATAATGACAATGGTAACAACATTAACAGTGTGATTAGGATACGGTATAACAGGATATGTGATGTCAGTGAACATGACAAGCAGGACGATGTTGTTACCGTATAACAATATTTCCCTATAGTTAAGTAATATGGACATGATAGTTATCAAGTTTATGTCATGCATAATCAGTCAAGTTTTCCAAGTGGTATCATGATGTCCAGGATCAAGAATAATATGCAAGGTTCATTTAAAGAGAGATAAAATCATTCACAAGGCAATTTATTTTGTATTTAATACATGTAGACGTGAACTAGTAACTAATAGGCATGAACCATAATTAAACTTGAACAATTATTTTAATATAAAATAATATTAATTGAAATAGATAGGATAAAACAATCATATGAAATAATACCAAAATACTCAATAAATAAATAAAGAACACTCACATTAAATGATGCGGTTTCGGGTCCGAATTGCCATCTGGTCTTTACTGCACGAACCGATACAGATCGCCGGATCATCCCATGGGCCGATCTTCAAATTGCTAGTGTATCGGATCCGCAGCGAGCACGAACTCGGGTCTTCCGTAAATACGACTCCGGTTGAACCACTGTAACACATATATATACTTACATATGAACACACGCACACATAATACCTCATACAACACACACTGCTATATACCCACTCTCATACCCAACACACACATAAACATGTAAATACACACAAGCATACAAAAACACACTTAACAGAGAGAGAGAGAGAAAAAGAGAGAGAAATATACAGGGTGGGGGAGAGAGTATTCACAACCCACATCCATGTACAACTATATACATAACATGCACACCTGCTTATATACATGCACACTCATGCGCAACACTAACTAACAATAACACACCCCTGTGCAGATGCACACACCCCCAACATATTTACACAGTCACATGTTTTACACACAAATACACATATAAATGGAGAGTGAGGGAAGAGCTCACACATGCTCTTCCACAGAGAGAAGAGAAACACCACACTTACACAAAGAGGAACCGAGAGAGATTATAGTACACATGCCCGTACACTTAAACAATACCCCTGCACACACACACATGCACACAATCATGCACGCACACATAACACTTACCCATATTCTCACACACAATGTATACAGACGCACTCACCCAAAACACACAATGAATACACACGTACTCACACATTCACATATACACACACTAAAACACAATTACATATATTAACACATACACATAGACACATATAATTAACATTACACACACACACACACACACACACACACACACACACACACACACACACACAGAGAGAGAGAGAGAGAGAGAGAGAGAGAGAGATGAACTATACACAAGAGGGAGGAGAAGGGGCGCACGCACGCCTATAGAGGGAAGAAGGTTGCCGACGACGAAGCGGCCGTGGCGGAGCTCGAGGAGGAGAGGAGGAGTAGGCCGGTTCTCGTCGGAAACCGTCAGAGCTTGGGGTGCCTCCATGTGGAGAAATGCGTGCGGGGTCTAGGAAAATGCTATACTCGGCCATGGGGATGGGTGAGGTGGTCCTGCGGCAAGGCAAGGCGCGCTTGGACGCTGCTCGGAGAGGAAATGGCAGCAGGGTTAGAGAAGGAAACTGGGGTGATGTAGGCGAGGGCCGAGGAGGAAGGGGGGGCATCCTGGCTGTGGGTGGTTGTTGGGCACGCAGGGAGGGAGCAGGTCGCGCTCCAACAACAACAAGGGGAGGAAGGGGTGCTCGGGGCCTATGGGCTTGGGTGGTGCATGGGGTGTTGCCGGGCATGGTCTGGGATGATCTCGACCTGGGGGTGATGGTGCATGGCCTGAGGTGCTCGAGATTGAGGATGAGAAGAGGAGAGAAGATGGTGATGGTCGGCATGGCTGTTGGGTGACGAAGGAGGCAGCAATCGTCGACGAAGGAGGGAAGAGGCGGCATGTGTGGATGGCGTGGTGGATGGAGGGCTCGGTGGCACGACACGCCAGAAGGGAGGAAGAAGAAAAGATGTGCAATGGTTGGGTTTAGGATTTGGAGAGAATTATGAAGTGGATTGGTTGGGATTTAGATTAGATAGGGATTAGGTTAGTTAGGATTTGGATTGGGTTGGCATTATAGGTACTGGGTTTAGGGATTGAGTTAATGGGTAATAGGATTTGGATTTAGGAATAAGCTAATGGGTATGGGCTGTATGTTGTTCATGGGCTTGTAGGCTCGTGAAGAACTAGAAATAAGAGAAAAGAAAGAAGAGAGATGGGCTTGGTTTAAGGGTGGGCTTGGGTTTAGAAATAAAGGAATAATAATAGTATGTAATACATACATATATTTACAAATATACTCATGTATGTGTGAACACAAATCATGAACATATATCTAATATATATGTATATGCATGTATTTGTACACAAAAAAATAGGTTAATCAATAATAATCATGATAAGTAATCCATATAAATTAATAAGAATGGAAATTGAGTACTATCAGATAGGGATATTACACCCGTGACTCCTTCTTACACTTTATCCGTCCGTCTGTCCTTCAAAAGAGAAAGCACAGAGAACTAAGCGGTCCTCTCCTCCCCCTCTTCCTCCCTCCTTACTCCTCTTTCCTCTCTTCCATCTCCCATCTTCTCACTCTTTCTTCTTCCTCACCTTCTCCCCCTCCTCTCCGCCGCTCGGTTCCACCGTAAGCGGTAATCTGATATTTTTAAAAAAAATGAAGAATGAAAAACAAATTGGGCGTCCCAAATAAGCCCATTAGGTCAGCACGGCCCACTAAGTCCCCTCACTCTCTTCCCCCTTCTCTCTCTAATCCCAGCTCCATCGGGGCATCTCTACTGCCGCCGGCCAAAACAACAGAACAAAACCAGGTTCTCTCTCTCTCTCTCTCTCTCGCTCTATAACTTTCATCTAAATCTCAAAACCCTAACCCTTATCAATAATCTAAACACAAAATAGAAACACCAATCCAAAACCCTAGAGTGCGCTCTCTCATCACCACCCGCCGCCTCCTCTCCACTCTCTCCAATCACGGCCACCACCGCCCCCTAAAATCTTGCCCTTAACCCTAACCTCTACGACCTAATGCGAGAAGATCCAATCTAAATCCTCTCCAATCTCTGGGTCCACTCCTTCTCCCAACCGCAAGATGCCAAATTTCCCAACTTGGTCAGATTCCTGAAAAAATGCGACCTCTGGGTCCTCGCCTACCAGCGCTCCTTCGCCCACCACACCGGCTCCTTCCTGCCAAAATCGGCCATCCACCTCCCCACCTCCGCTCTCTCCTCTCCTTCAGCATGTCCGCCCTCTCCTCCTCCGCCGCCCCCGGGCGCCTCCACCCAAATCCTCCTCCGCTCCCCCGCCGACCCCCCTCCACCAAGCCCATCTCCAGCCGCCGCAAGTTCCTTGACAGCCTCCGCTCTGCCCCGCCCCCGTTCCAGGACCGCATCGTCCAGGATCTCCTCCTGTTGATCCTCGAGCAAATATTCGACCCGGTTCTCCCCCCGTCCCACACCCTTCGCCCCGGGTGGGGCCCAGGCATCATGATCCGGACCATCCGGAGCAACTTCATCGGCACCTCTGGTTCGTGAAGGCCGACCTTACCTGCATTGCCGATAATTTCAACACGGATGTGATTATGAGTTGCTTGCAAAAAAGGAGTGACTCGTAGGAAAGTGCTCAGTTTGATTAAGCCGGCATTTAAAAACCAGTTATGGTTTTGGAGAAGGAGTAGGATGCCTGTAGGCTGACAAAGAAGAGGCTGAAGATGAAGGTGTTGAGGAGGAAGAGGAGGAAGAAGGTGTTGAATGAGGATGAGCCGAAGCTGGGCCTTTATTGGTTGAGGACGTTCTTTAGTTTTGTGCCCGAGGAGGCAGAGTGGGTGCCGGAGTACGGACATTGCGGGATTTTGAGCCCGTTGATCGCCACTGTGTGTCTTGACAAGTTGGATAAGTGATTGGAAGAGAGGATTGAGAAATATTTCCGGCCTTCAAGGTTTGATTCGATATGGAAGGAGTCGATGGATGAGGGTTGTCACAACCCGGGCTGGCCTGAGTTTGTGCCGTCTAGTGGGAGGGAGAAGACGAGGAGAATGGATTTTGTGAGGTACAGGTCACATATACTGATTGGGATTAGCAGTGGAGATTAAGAAGAAGCTAGTTGATTTCTTGGAGAGTAAATATGGGATGAGTTTGGATAATTCAAAGATTGAGATTGAGCATACAACAAGGGGGATTGAGTTCTTAGGTCATGTAATTTGTCGGCGGGTGATACACCATACACTTTGATACACTGGACGGGTGGGAAGATTGTTACTGAGAAAGGTGTTGGGACGTTGCTTTCAGTATAGGCGGCTGGAGCTCGTCAAGGGAGATGAGGATTCTAAGCCATTTCCTTGTATTCGTCTGCTCTATGCAGGACATGCTCATACGGATTCTCAGATGAATAAGTTTCTTGAGACAATGGTGGATTGGAATAAATATGCAGACAACCACAAGAACGTAGTCGGCTTTTGTACCTATGTCATAAGGAGCTCTCTAGCCAAGCTTTATGCTGGAAGGTGTAGGTTACAGTCTGGAGCAAAGGAGTACAAGATTACCTACTGTGACCTCTTAGTCGTCCATTAATAGAGAAGACGAGGAATGATGCGCCCGAGTACTCCGATCTTCTTAGGATGGGACTTGTTGATGCCATTGATGGTGTTCAGTTTCCTCATATTTCATTGATTCTATCATGTGATTATACTCCATTTCCCAGGAATCGGGTACCTGACCTTGAGCGAGTATTGCGGGAGTATATCAAACTGCAAGATCTTAAATTCTTCTGTGAATTGCATAAATCGGTTAAACAGCAACAATTAAGTTTACCTCAGGATGATATTGTGAAGATTGTTTGGAACTATAAAGTTTGTGGAGTTCTTAGTAAAAATCTCATGGAAATATCCAATATGTTGGGAATTTTTATGAGGCTCCCACTGACAACAAAATTTTCTCATGTTGTATAGTTGAGTTGGCATACTTTGGCATGCAGTAACTTTAGCATGTAATTTTGATGTAAATTATATTCTGATGCCTTTGCTCATTAGTAGAGCTAAGGAACAATATTTCAAGTGAGAGTTAGCAGAGGCACATAATTGGCATGTTTGAGCAAGAGGTAAATTCCTCCACTAATGTAACTCCATGTTCATACTTCCATTTAAACTATGAATATCTAGCAATATTCTTGTCTAACTTTTTGTGACCTTTCCTTCTGGGGCAAATACTATGCTGTAATGTATGTAAGAAATTTCACTACTCCAGTCACTACACATCATGTCAGGTTAGTTGTGCAGGCAAAACAACTTGTTTCCTAAGTTTCTTGGTGTGTTTACATTTTTGGGATCATATCTAAGTTGTATGTGATAAAGTTCCTTGTTCTAGAGTGAGATGCTGTTTCTGTCTCCAACTTTAGAAACTTATGCAACAGTTAGACAAATTTTCAAGTAAACTTCAAGTAATTCCAAAGTAGCTTGAAATTTGTCTTTGCAATCTGTATAAGTTTGGACTCTTATTTCTGACACCAATTCGATATTTTGCTTCTATTTCTTAGTCTAAGAACTTATACGTTAATCAAGACACAGTAACAAATTTTTTTTGTCAGGTTCTCTTCTTAATTGTATAGTTCCAGATATGAGCTAAGTTCATTGCATCTAGTGTTTGTGTTGCCTCATTTTAGATCCTACACATACATCAGCTAACATAATATAATTCCTCATGTTTTGCATGGGATTACACCAAGAATACATTTTGCTAGCTAACTTAAATAATTCCTCTTGTTTTGCATAGGTCCACACATGAGCTGAGTTCACTAGAATACATTTTTCTGCGTTCAGAATTAAGAAAATATTCTCTCTTACTACGGATATTGGACTTCCAAACATCTAATATTTCTTATTGCACAATCATTTCCAGGAGATCATTCACTGATACAATGATCTGGCAAACTTAATTGGACGGAACATGAACTGTTGTCAAAGATCATTTCAGGGGTAGGTATATAGATATGCTCAGACTGTCTGGTAATCCGCAAGAATGCATCAATATTGATTATAATCCTACTTTGAAGAGTTTATAGAGGACTGGTGACCAGTCAGTTTGATTGAAAACAAATTTGTATAAACCAATGTGTTCACCTTGTTCATGTTTCATTGTACTCGAGCCACGCCTTTAACATTTCTTCCTTTTCCTTATCATTGCCATCAATTTGTTAATACCGTATGACGAACAGAAATTACACTCAAACGTCTGTATTCTTTGTTACTTTAAAGCGAGAGAATACCAGATAAAAGCCTCTATCTCTACATCTTCATTTGTAGGTTGTGGTGTCTGCATCGTAGATATTGATGACCTTAACAGGTCACCTCAGGCCATTAATCTAAATCTTTCATTTCAGAGTTAGAATTCTGTTGTTTACTTATTTATATATTATCGGGAAAAATGTTATCATCCCGCTTCATTTTCTCTGCTTTTCCTTTTTGACCCTCTCCTTCCATGGTTCACCTGTTACTTTTCTTAACTCTTCGCTTGTTGTCCCTGTGTCGATTGACACATACTGATGTGAAACATGTACTTGTGCAGAAATCAATAATAACATAACTCAATTACGTTTCATCAACAAGAAATAATCATTGGTAGGAAAGATAAGGACTAGCAATATTGATCTATGGATGATTATACACACACACACATATATGGATAAAGTGTACCTAGTAGGTCTCCTTAGATTACAATTTAAGGAGGAGGCTTAAAATCCTAACATTTCAAAAATTTTTTTACAATCCGACCGCACATTATCATCTTCATGTTCTAAGATGTACATATATAAAAAATCAAATGATTTGAATTTCATTTTCTTATTGATCTAATCGTTCCATTTTGTTCTACTTTTAAAAAACCGTTAATATTTGAACTCAAAGAAAATAGAGTAAACGAACTCAAAATCACTTGATTTTTTATATGTAGACATCTTAAAATATGAAGTTGATAATGTGCAGTCGGATCGTGAAATTGTTTTTGGGATGTTGGAGTATTAAGCCTTCTCCTTAGATTGTAATCTAAGGAGACCTACTAGAAGTTCTTTGATTCGTCTACTCGATTATTTGCGGTATCTGATGTAGATCTAGATGTACTATTTCTCAGTCAGCTACCTGACTTCAGATAAAATTTGGCTCAGTCTGTACTGTGTAGCATGCCTGATAATTTTAGACCTCACCTGCCACATCTAATTTTTAGCTTTCTAATTGTGTTTATACTTGGTTTGGTTTCCAATCTCTCTCTTTTTCCTTGTAGAGAAGCAGAATATCAGACGGAGAATACGCTGAGCGTATGGCTGACAACAAATTAGCGGGCATCTTAGTTCAATTTGAAGGAAAGCTAAATTAGAATGGTTGGTTCTTATTTCTCATCAGCAAAACCTAAATTTTTATTCTCATCAAGGAAAAAGTTTGGTTTCTTCATAGAAGCAAAAACTCCTCTTAAAATATCAGTAAACTTATATTCCTCTCATCTCCTGATGTTAGATGCTTATGTTGGATCACTGCTTACATGATCTTTGTTGGAATCTGTTTTGGTGGAATTCTTCCAGTTGCAAGCAAATGGTAGGAGAGTTTCGATCCGTCCTCTGCCGAGAAACAAAGCTGCAGGATTTACACATGGGATCAGACTGTATCAGTAAAGAAGCAAGATCATGAAAAATTGTTGTTAATGCTTTTAATTCGGATCTGAACAGTTTCTGGTTGTTAGGTTCTTTCTTCGGGCGATTTATTACACGAAATGAAAGGCATTGATTGCGATTCGCAGAGACAGTTGCCGGCGGCAGGCGCAGTCCACGTGACTTGAACGGGATGCTCATGGATGAATGATTTTTATCTTGTGAGAAAAAAGAAAAATATAAAAAAAAAAAAAAAAATCAAGGATGTGGTTGGGGAGAGTGAGTGTGTTTTTGCTTGATGTTGATGCTTGTCATATTTTCTATCTTTTGAATGTTGTAAGCTTTCTTCTGTGCTTTATTTTGTGAAGAGGTTACTGTTGGAAATTTTATGCTATTTTCTAAAGCATGCAATATCTTTACAAATTAAATTAAGATAAAACAATAATTATACTAGCATGTAATAATAATTATAATTAAAATAAAACAAAAGAATCTGACTGGGGAATGCAGTAGCGATGTCGCTGCCCTAAAGGATCAAAAGCCCGTCTTCTTGTCCAGACGTTGAATCGACCTTGTCCCCTAACGGTAAAGGATCCCCCGAATTCATCATGCTCAAATGAAGAAGTTGCCCAGAAAAAATAAAGATAAAAATTCTTTTTAACACTAAAGCCATTCTCACGAAGAGTAGTCTTCAGGTTTTCTTTTAAGATGAGAAAAGAGAAATGAGTAGTGTGTCTTACTGTTGGAGTGAGGGGTCTATTTATAACCTTAGAACCCAAGTTGTTATAACAACTCTAACAGAAAATCCAAGCAATTGAGATATTTTCTCAACCGATTTAGATTTTAAGACTTGGTCAAAATTGACTTAGTAAAACAAAATCTGAAATGAAAGCTTTTCCTTTTATTTTAATTCAAAAAATCCAACAGCTACCTCACTCACGGTAATCAAACTTTGTCCAATCAGTTTATGTAATTTAATTCTAATTTGGCTAAAGCTAATTGTGAGCTTGAAGTCAGTGGAGTTTCTTAGATGCAAGTTAGGTGGTTAAATCCAGATTTTTTTTTTTTTTTTAAGTTGGCAAATTTTGATGAGTTCTAAACCCGACTTGAGTTTATATATGGTTCATGATCCTCTAAAAGTCCCTTTTGAGGGCAATATTGGAGCTGGCGATCGGTTGGCCAAACACTGTGCAGTTCTTGATTGCCTGAAAGCCATTGCTCCGCCGCCTACTGAAACAATGACATGGTCTTAGCAAAAAAAAAAAAGATTGTGTTTTTTTTCCTTTCAATGTAGATAAGCAAATTGGCAGCAAGCAAAAAATACATTAAGAAATTGACGGCAACAGTTAACAAAATTGCATGTCAAATCTAGAAGTTATTTAAGAAAAACATTTTTTTTAATAACTGACTAATGTGTAGGAGATAAGAGACGCCATTATGTCTAAATACTCATTTTCTTAAGCTTCATTGGGGTTAATTTTTCATAATTTTCATGGTTTATACATGAAATTATACTTCCTAATTAGTGTTCAAAGTTCACTTGGTTAAATAATTATCGAATAGTTTGTTAAATTATTTAATTAACTTTCGATCAAAATACAAATATGTTTTTAGTATTGTACCCAATTCGAATCCAAATATTACAATCAAATTCAAATTTGGATACCTCAGTACATGATTCGATTCCAAATATTATGCTGAAAATAGTTACAATCTTAATTATTTTAAAATATCCCCTTAATTTAATAAGCACCCCATAATAATTTAGTTGGAGGGGAAATCAAGCCTAGATAACGATTTTCCCCAGCCCCACCAAATTACAGCCCTGCCACTATTCCCCTCTCACTTCTTCTCCGCTGTCGCCGCCGCCGCCTCCTCCTCCAGCTCGAACGCCGACACGGGGAACGACCTCGAGAGCCCCGCCGGCGTCCTGAAGGTGATCTTGCTGGGATCCTTCTCGTCGATGAAGAATTCGGAGAGGGTGATCCAGATAAGGAGCTCCTTGCTCTTCACCCCCGTGAGCCGCTTCATGCGGCGGTCGGCGACGACGGCGGTGACCTCGGAGGCGTAGGAGGTCTGCTTGCCGATCTTCTTGAAGGTGTGGACGGTGGGCTTCTTCTGGCGGAGCCACACGAAGCCGGTGGAGCGGTTGTAGCCCACCTCCTCGAGGTCGGAGAGGGGGAGGAGGCCCTTGGGGAGGTGGAGCTCGGCGAGGAGCTCCATGGACTTCTGCTTGCAGAGGGCGTCGCCGGTGTACACCTCGGCCCCCACGCGTTGAGACTCGGCCAGCGATTGCGCCATTGCTAGGGTTTCTTGGTTTGTTGTCTTGCTCGTTTTCTCTCGCAGAAATCGAGGGTTTTGCTTGGGAGAGTAAAGTTGGGGAGGGGATGGCATTTTATAGGAGAGAGGGGTGGGGGATTTTGCGAATGAGCCCTTAGTTTTCTTCTTATTTTCTTTTCTTAAGATTGTTTGGAAATGAAAAAGAATTTTCCAGTGGCTCTGGAGCGGTGAACTTCATGACATTTGTGGTCTCTGTATAACTCCAAGATTTAGATGTATTTTGTTTCCGTGTCCATAGAATGACAAAATTATTGAAATGTGATGACAAGTAATTGCCATTTTTCACCCCCTTCTCCCCATCTCTTGTAATTTCTCATTTTTTTACAATTTAATAATATATTCTTGGGGCTAAGGGGTCACTTTACCCTGAAAGAAATAAGACAATGACTATTAAAAATCTCAGAAAATACATTGAAGTAAAAAATATGATTTTAAGAACCAATGTGAAAGCAGAATTCAGAAATTCAATTACGATTGTAAATTAAAAATTCTGGAATCGACCAGTGACACTGGTCGACACCGGTGTTGAAGATTTTACAGAATAATTCTGAAAAATTTCAGGAAATCATGAAAATTCTAAAATATTGAAAAATAATGTTTGAAAATGAATTCGATCAAATCTGAGTAATGAAAAAAATGAAATCAAGTAATACACAAGGATCGGATCCCCAGTTCAGACTAGAGCTGACTCCGAGTTCACGAATTTAGATCCAATGCAAAACGACCACATAAATATACATAAAATAAAAACAAATACAAGAAGTAAATTGAAAAAATATGATCAAGAATCCTAATACGTAACTAAGTACGTATTCCGAAAACGGGGTGTTACAGTTGGATAAATAAATCAAGCTTAACTAAAGTACATATAGTTTATTTTCTTTTTAATTTTTGTTCATTTTGTGTGATTGATCTTAGCATTGTTAAATTTGAAGGATCTCCATCCTAACAAGATGAAGATAGCAAACATTTGTCAAATGCAATAAAAGTTGTGAGAATATTGGTGGAAGTTGGAGCTGATTTTTTTAAGTTGGCCAATAAATTATGCATAATTCTCAATTGATAACCATGCAATAACTTGGGCTAGTGTAATACTTGTTCTTTGTGGATGATATAAGTCATAATGAATCCTGTGAAAGAGGATAAGCTCTCTTAATTTCATGTGATCACGGACTCCAAGATGCATTGAACATGAGAAAAAAGTTTGAAGATTAGTTCTTGTAAGAAACCATTCTTTTTCATTTGAGTTTTATTTCTGTTTTCTCACCATGCAGTGCATCAAAAGGAGCCAAATATGAGACCTACTTGTTCCTTTCTTGGCATGAAAGAGAGAAAAAAATATAGGTCCTTATTTTTACTACAAGTGTGAAAGAGAAATATTGATAAGAAAAATATTGGCATGAGACCTACTTGTTTCTTTCTTGGTATGAAAGATGAAAATTTTTATTACAAGAAAATAATGTAGCCAACAATTTTTACTACAAGAAAATAAAAAATCATGTGCATTTCTGTATATTCAAAACAAAAGCATGCATAAATTTCGAATAAGTTAGGTTTTTTTTCATTTTTATTTAGTAATTTATGTTATCACAGGACCTAGATGCAAATTTTCCTATGCCATAAAAGAGGTTGTTCGGTAGGTGGAGTGATACTGATGTTAATAAATATGGGAGGTAGCTGGTTGAGAATAGTAATTACTTCCTCGTACTTGCTACCAAGATTTTGAACAAGTGGGGAGAGATCCATTGTGAGGAGAAACTCAGGGGTATTGCATTGGATTCGGATGATAAATAATGGATTAACTAAAAGCACACCCTTCGACTCAAATTTTATCTGATTTGTAAGTTAAAAATCTTAAAAGATATAGTTCGATACTGGACGACACCAGTTTATTCTGATTTTTTATAAATTCAAAAAAATTTTCAAAAATACCAATACGTAGATAATATGATTCTAAGACACAATGTGAAAGCAGATTCTAGAAATTCAACTCTGTTTGTGAATTAGTCTGTTCATTACTTCTACGTAGGTATTAGGTATTATATTAGTATTTATTTACTTTTGGATAAATAAGAAAGAACTCTCTGTTATTGTTCTTTTGTGTTAACCATGTTTCATTAAAAAGAAAATAACGGCAGCAGTGTACTTCCATCATGCACCAAAAAATACACGATACCCTTCAAGAGGGGTCAAAAAAACATCAATGCAAAACCAAGCATGGCCAGACTGCCCCAAAAGTCATGAAAGAGAAACAGAGTTCCTATTCGAAGCCTGTGCTTAGCTGCCAGGGCAATTTCTTCTAATGAATTCTTGTTAATATTTTTATAAAAAAATCTTCTTGTTTCACTGGATTTTGAAATGAAAAAAGAAAAGAAAAGAAAACGAGTTTTATGTTCTACTGGGTTTCATAAAATTGTTTCAAATATATACTACTCAATTTTATATCTGCAGCCAAAAGAAAAAGAGAAGAAAAACACTTTGAATGACAGAGCAAAGAGAGTTCCCTAGTAGACTATTCACAAATGGGTTTTTTTTTGGTAATTTATCTCTTTTTCTTTTAGCATATACTAATATAGACTTAAATATGCTTTCAATATTGACGTAGGAGGTGTTGGAAAAACGAAGAATTAAAAAGTGAATCTTTGAGGTGAATTAAGGCAAGATCCGTTGATAGAATCAACCGGATAATGGTTGGAGTGTGTTCTCCTTCCATTGGGGATAAACGTGATATATTCACATGTTCAATTCTGTTTTCGAAGATATTCAAGTTTAAAGTTAGCCTAATTCAAAAGCTAAAAGGTTGTTCAAACATTTAGTCTCACATTAGATATGGGGTGAAAATTTGAAGTGTTAAATAGAGGAAAATTGGAACAAAGGCTGTGCCCTTTGGGTACTTGGAGTTTTCGCGCGCGATTGGGAGAAAGCATGCCCACACGCATGCGCACGCCGCCGCCTGCCCGGCCCGACGCCGAAGCTAGAGCTCGGGCTGGGTCCGGGCCTAGGCCTAGGCGCGGATCCTACCCGGTCCGATTCTTTTTGAACCGGGTCACACAGGTGCGGTGCTACAACGGGTCTCAACCCAAGCCCACGAGCGGCAACGATTGGAAGGAACAGTTGCAACCGTTCAGATAGGAACCGTCACAACCGTTCTAGGACCGTTTTCTTCTTTTCGTGGATCGAAAACACACAGAATTCGGATTCTCTTCCTCTCTACTGAAATTCAGATTTTCAAATAAAGATCTGCTGAAAAAGATTTGTTCTGAAAGAAGGCTCAGAAAATTCAACAGATTCTTAAATAGAATTGTTGTCTAAATCTGTGACTTCTTAAGACAAATATTCTTATCTTTCTCGCCTTTCTATAGAGTGAATAATCTTCCGAAGTTAAGACAAATATTCTCTCTGAAATTTGTCTTCGTCCAACTGCATTGAATTCCTTGTGAAGGTATGATTAACTACGGTTCGACGGTACGGTGATTTGGTAGTGCAATCCAAATACCATGAAGAAGTGTTGTATCTTAGGAGACCAGCGTCCAGTAATCTGTTAGCACCGCAGCGGGGGACATAATTGTCTTAAGGAGATTCTCTACATGCGTACCTCACTCCAATTATTGTATAATTGAACTAAAGTTCATTTTATAGGGGTTATACTGAAATATTTATGCTATAAATATTACTTTATATTGAGACTGACTAATACCAATTTAATTGGTGTTTAATCAAGAAAAGTAATTGAAAGGTGATTCTGTAATTAAGGAATGTTCTATTGAACGAAAACCCTCCCACCTGATATTCACCGACCTGGCCAATTAGATCAGTGACAATGATTAGTTGTCAGATCTATTCCTGTATATAGCATTCTTAAGACAATTAAGTTATTGAAGTTACTTATATTCTGCTTGAAATTGCAGAAGATGTCTGAGACTAATCAAAACAGTACCAGTAAGGCACCAAACATGCAAATTCAGACATTAGTGCATGCTCCACTTTCTAACCTGATGCCGGAGAAGCTAAAAAAATTTGATGACACTGAATTCAAGAGGTGGCAACAGAAGATGCTTTTCTACTTGACCACTCTGCATTTGGCCAAATTCCTTTAAGAGGATCCATCATAACTCGGAACTGATCAGGACTCTGTTATTATAGTTGATGCATGGACACAAGGTGACTTCCTTTGCCAAAATTATATTTTAAATGGACTAGATGACTCTCTTTACAATGTCTATAGTCTTATCACAACGGCAAAGAAGTTATAGGCAAGTCTTGATAAGAAATACAAGACTGAGGATGCTGGTACTAAGAAATTCATTGTGGGACGATCTCTAGAGTACAAGATGTTGGATAATAAGATTGTTATCAGTCAGGCACAAGAATTTCAACTTATCTTGCATGAGATAGAGGCTGAAGGCGTGATTCTACCTGAAACTTTTCAGGTTGCTACAATAGTGGAGAATTCCCACCTGCGCAGAGAGATTTCAAGAACTACCTAAGGCACAAGAGAAAGGAGCTAAAGTTGGAAGATCTCATTGTGAGGTTTTGGATTGAGGAGGACAACCGTAAATCTAAGAAAAAGAGCAACAAGAACTCCTATGAATCCAAGGTCAATGTGATCGAAGACTCAAAGGGGAAAGCGTCTACTTCCAAAGGCTTAAAGTGGAAGAAAATTGCTCAAAGGTATAAAGATAAGGACCAAGAAGGTAAGAACAAGCTTTTCAAGGGAACTTGCACATCTGCAATAAAGAGGGACACAAGGTGAATGAATGTTACAGTCGTCTCAAAAAGAATAAGAAGGACCATCCACAGTCAAACCTGACCGACCGTGTCACCAAGCTTATCAGCTGTGGTCAGAAGTGAATCTGACAACCAACAATAACGATTGGTGAGTAGACACTGCGACTACTCGGCATATCTGCTCTGAGAAAATATTATTCTCTGAATATTAATAACTAGAGCATGATGAGCAACTCAGCCATCTCCAAGGTTGAGGAAAAAAGAAAGGTCATCCTGAAGTGGATGTATAGGAAGGAGCTCACTCTGAACGATGTACTACATGTTCCAGATATCCACAAGAACCTGATCTCTGGATCAATTCTTAGTAAGAAAGATTTTAGAATGGTTTTCGAATAGGATAAGTTTGTACTTACTAAGGGCAGGGTGTATGTGGGTAACGTTATCTTGTAGATGGCCTATTTAAGGCCAATGTTGTTGCAGTGGACAAAAAGTTTGTGTATCTGTACCCTAAGCTCATCAATAAAGGAAAAACTTCTGTTTATATGCTTGAGTCTCTTATTTTATGACATGCTAGATTAGGGCATATAAATTACAAGTCATTGCAGAATTTGTCTAATTTAGGATATATTCCTACACTCAACTTGGAAGAAATTCACAAGTGTGAGATTTGTGTTGAGGCCAAGTTCGCGAAAAATTCTTTTCATTCAATTAATCGAAATATAGAACTTTTAGGGTTAATTCATAGCGACTTGTGTGACTTGAAATTTGCGCTAATAAGAGGTGAAAAAAAAGTATTTTATTACTTTTATTGATGACTGTACAAGATACTATTATGTGTATTTTTAAACAGTAAGGATGAGGCAATGAATATGTTTATAACATATAAAGCTAAAGTAGAAAATCAACTCAACAAGAATATAAAAATTCTAAAATCCGATCAAGACGGAGAATATGAATCAAATGATTTTAACGAGTTATGTGCTAAATTTAGTATTATCCATCAAACTACAGCACCATATACTCCTCAGCAAAATGGGATCACTGAACAGAAAAAATAAATCTTTGAAGGAGATGGTCAATTCTATGCTCGTAAGTTCTGAAGCTCCACAGAACTTGTAGGGGGAAAGCTCTGTAAACTACAAATTATATTCTAAACAGAGTACCCCACAAGAAACTTAATCTTATACCATTTAAGGTATGGAATGGAAGAGCACCTTCCTACCATTACCTCAAAATGTGGGGGATACCTTGCAAATGTACTACTAAGTTGCGAGCAAAATAATGGACTGCATATTCATAGGCTATACCTTGAATAGTAGTGCCTATAGATTTTTGGTACATAAATCAGAAATACCAGATATTCATATAAACATAATTATCGAATTTAGATATGTATTCTTTGAAGACATCTTTCCATACAAATGGGAAAAAGATAAGACTTCTAGGAAAAGAACACACGAGATGGAGTTCAGGGATAAAAGCCCCAATGAACCAATTGTTAATGCGAAAGTTGAATCAAGAAGAAGTCAGAGATCAAGAATCTCAAAATTTTTTGATCCATACTTCATAGCATATGCTATTGAAAGTGAGCCTCAAATATTTAAAGAGGCTATGTCTACCCCAGAAGTACAAATGTGAAAAGAAGCTATAAACAGTGAAATAAAATCTATCCTAAGCAATCATACTTAGGAATTGGCAAACTTGCCTCCTAATAGTAAATCAATTTGGAGTAAGTGGATTTTAAAAAGAAAATTAAAACCTGATGGATCTATCGATAAGTACAAGGTTAGGTTAGTAGCCAAGGGTTATCGATAAAAAGAAGGACTTGACTACTTCGATACTTATTCACCAGTAACAAGAATAACTTCTATTAGGATATTAATTGCGATTGCAGTATTGCACAACTTAGATATCCATCAAATGGATGTCAAGACTGCATTCTTAAATGGTGAATTAAATGAAAAAATATATATGGAGTAACCTGAAGGATTTATAGTCAAGAGCCAAGAATATAGAGTATGTCAATTGGTTAAATTCTTATATGGTCTTAAGCAGGCTCCAAAACAGTGGCATGAGAAATTCGATAGTGTCATGATCAAAGATGGAGTCACTATCAATGAATGTGATAAGTGTGTATACACTAAAACAGTTGGAGATGCATGTATCATTATTTGTTTATATGTAGACGATATGCTGATACTTGGGACTAATATTGAAGTTATTAAGTCCACTAAAAGAATGTTATCCAATAATTTTGACATGAAAGATCTACAGATTGCTGATGTAATTTTAAGAATTAAAATCATAAGAACACCAAATGGAATCAGTCTGTCTCAATCTCACTACGTGGGTAAGATGATAGAAAGATTCAAGGAGCATGAGATAAAAAAAGAATACAAATCTTTTTCTCTCACACATCCACCTTCGCAAGAATATAAGAACTGGAGTACGACAGTTAGAGTATTCTCAAATTATCAGAAGTCTAATGTATTTAATGAATTATACTAGACCCGATATTGCTTACACTGTAAGTAAATTAAGCAGATATACTAGTGATCCTAGTGATGAGCATTGGGCTGCTCTACTACGAGTAATAGGTTACGTATCACATACCAAGAAATATGCCTTGAGATATGGACAGTATCCACCTATACTTGAAGGATACAACGATACTAATTAGATTTTAGATTTTGAGGAATCAAAATCAACTAGCGGATACGTATTTACTCTTGAAGGCGCGGTATCTTGGAAATCTTCCAAACAAACTTTCATTACCCGTTTCACAATAGAATCAGAATTTATAGTCTTAGATAAGGCTGGAGAAGAGGCAGAATGGCTTCGATAATTTTTGAAAGAAATACCATTATGGCCAAAGCCAGCGCCCACCATATGCATTCACTGCGATAATCAAGCAGCGATATCTAGGGCATAAATTTTTATATATAACGGTAAGTCTAGATATATTCGTCGTAGACATAATACCGTTAAGCAGTTGCTCTCAAATGGAATTATCTCTATTGACTTTGTATCATTAAAAGATAATTTAGCGGATCCCTTTACTAAAGGTTTAAGTGGAGAGCGTATAAACTGTATAACGAGGGGAATAGGTCTAAAAGCCTAACTTTACCGAGTCAGCTTAATGGAAACCTCACTTAGCGACTGGAGATCCCACAGACTAAGTTCAAGAGGAAAAACTAGTTATGATTGACTCTGCGAGTAAAGCACTTTGGAGCTTGACTCCAACCCATTCCTATGGTGCACCCAAGTACTTTCTACAAGTGGATTAAGGAAAGCTTAACGCTTTTAATGATGACTATATCTTGTTATTAAAACAAGTGGGGTAGAGTAGACTACTCTTAATAGGACGATCACCTATGTGAGTATAGAGCTAGCTCCATTGAGAGTCTCTATAGAGGCTGTGATTTTCTACTCTCTGAAACTAAGAATATTCAGGGCCAAAATGGACACAACCCAGAACCAAAAGTAATTTTGAAAAGTTACTGTGTGAAGTTGTTGGCCCAAAGGCCTTCCACTCTAGTTTTGATGATGATTAACTCATGTATTTATGTGTACTAATTATCTTGCAATGTTTAAGTTTCAGATATTTGTCAAGATATTAGTTGGTGAAAGCTTCCACACATCTTTCACATGTTGATTCAAGAGCCCGAGCGTCAAAGATCATACATTGCACTTGCTCGGTGAATCAAGAGTTTTTGGATCGAGCCGTCTTGGAGATTGCGCTCTAGCTTGGGATTGCGCTCTACAAGAAGACTTAGGTATCCATAGTTTTAGTTTGAGTTTAGATCGTAATTGTAAAGATTAGTATAGTATGATAAGCTCAAGTTCACAACACACACCTTTCATGTTTTGATTTTCAGTTTTAGGTTTAACCGATCTTGGTTTTCATGAATAGATTTTTATCAAAACAAGTTTACATGGTTTATGTATATTAGATTTGTTCTATATACATGCATGCTTCAATTGTTTAGACAAACTTTGTTTGATAATCTATTCCATGTGTTTTATGTTTTGGTATTTACAACAAAACATATTTTTGGACTTAATGACAAAAATCATGATATATATATGTTTCTTGTATATTGAATTTCTATTCATATACAATATGCTTCAAAGTGTTTAAATATCATATTTTTGAGTTTTAGACAATGTGTATTTTCCATTCAAAATACAAGGTTTTAGAAAATACGGTTTTTGGTTTTTGGCAAAATTTCTTGACACAAAAATAGTCAAATAATGTTTGAAATTTGTGTTAGGATTTTTAACACAAGTTTGTATTTCAATATAAAATGATAAAACTATTTTTGTGAAATTTTAGAGATTTTGTGGGATTTATTGGAATATTTTTACCACTGTTTTTCTGACCCATTTATAGGCTGACAGGCCTGGTCGGTCGACCGAAGCGGTCGACCGCACCAAGGGCCGGTCGACCGGTTCGGTCGACCGACGTGCACAGACCTGTGCACGTCTGCAGCCCAATGGGCCGGTCGACCGAAGCGGTCGACCGACGGAGAGCTGTTTGCTCTCAGGAATTTTCGGTCGACCGGACCGGTCGACCGGCAGCTGTAACGTTCGAAAATTCGAACGTTGGGCGGTCGACCGGGCCGGTCGACCGGCAGGGTAAAACTGGCAAATGTTCTGTTAAACGGCTATTTTCTGTTATTGCCTATAAATACCCCATTTGAGAGAGTTATTCTCTAAGAATTTTTGGGCTAAAGTTTTCTATCTCTCTGGTGTTTTTGCTGCAATCAAAATAGGTTTTTGGATTCAAAGTGAACAATCTTTTGTGTTTTTGATTAGGGTTTGAAAAACCAAAGAAAAGGGATTTTGGGAAAAGCTTTTGAATTGAATCTCTATATCTTGATTTCTTTTATTTCCCAAAGATTTTCTTTGAGTTGCTGGTTTCAAATTCCTTGGTTTTCTCCACACTTGAGCTAAAATCTACTATCTTGTCTATAGGATTTTTGTGGGAGAAAAGGAGATTGTTTGTGGTTGTTGCTTTAAACCACCAAGTAGCAAGAGATTGTTTTGTGGTAGCTGTTGGAAACCACTCAGTTGTAAACCTTACCTTTGTGTGGCTTTTGGGAGTTGTGTACTCTGGTGATTGTAACTGTCTGTGTGATAGTGAAGCTAGAATCCATCTGGGGATGGCGGGGATGTAGAGCTGGGTGCTCGAACCTCGAGAACATATCTTGGTGTTTGCGTTTGATCGATTGGCTCTCACTATCTCTATCTCTATTTACTTTGTGCCTTGCATTACTATTCATATTGTTCATCATATTTGCTTGGCTTGGTTGTGTGTGCATCACTAGTTGATCACACTTGAGTGCTCATTGCATTTAGTTTTTAAATTCCGCATTTAGTTCATAGATTAGCATTGTCACCTATTCACCCCCCTCTAGGTGACTTTTCAATTGGTATCAGAGCTAGCGCTCCTGATATTTAGGTTTAACCACCTAGGAGTTAAGATCTTGGTTTGCTAATCTTCATTTGCATTGTCATTTGCACTCATATTAGTTTGCACTCATGGCTAGCCCTCCTATGTTTGACCATTTTAGACTTGATGCTTGGAAGGTGGACATGACTAGGCATTTAAAAACTCTAGGTCATTTAGTTTATCAAGCCATCACTATAGAAACCCTCCCTAATAGTAGCAAGCATAAGAAGGCCAATGCACTTGCACTTAAAACACTTAGAGCATCTTTTGATAATAATCTCTTACTTGTTTTTGATAGTTTTAACTCGGCTTTTGCAGTTTGGAGCGTCTTGACATCTCCGGAGCTTCCAAGGATCATCAACAATATGAGGAGATCTAGGAGAGATGTATCCGAAGAGCCTTGTTTTATGGCATATGGGAATGACTCCCATGAGGTACAATCGGATTCTCAAATACATGATAGCTCTAGCTCTTATTGCCATGGATGTTTTGAGGTTCAAAATTTAAATGTTGAACTTGCTTCTAAGCTTGAAAAATTCTTGGAAAAACATAACTCATTGAAAGAAAAACATTTTGATTTACAAAAAGAAATGAAGGATTTATGCTCTACTTTTGAAACCGTTTTGCAAGAGAAGGAAGAGATTACTAGTGAATGTGACTCACTAAGATCTCAACTAGACATTGCTTTAAAAGAAATTGAAGTTTTAAAAGGCAAAAATGATTGTATTTTGGAGCACAATGAGATTTTATCCTCAAGATTGGATTGTGTTTTCAAAGAAAACCTTACTTTGAAAAATAAAATTGATTCTATTACTAAAGAATTGAATTTGGTTTTGTCTAAAAATGAATCTTTGCAAAATGATATTGATTTGCATGTTTGCCATACTAGCATTGCTTCTAACTCTAGCACTTCTATTGCATGTTCCACTTTGTCTTCTAGCATAGAAATTGATATAAATTATTTGAAGAAAAGTGTTGAAGTTTGGGCTCCATTTTGAGCCATTGTGCCATGAATCACACACGATTGGAAACCTTGGTTCGCAAGAAACAAGTTCCAACCTTGCATGCACACCCATCTAGGCATACACATGCTTCTCATGATCACCATCATCATATGTATGCTCACGTGTACACATGTACACATTGTGGTCGAAAAGGCCACCTTGCTAGATTTTGCTATGATAGATTACATTTTGAAAATTTAGCAACTAATCTTGTTTGGGTTAGGAAAGATCCTAACCCCCGTGGACCCACAAGAAAATGGGTACCAAAGACCACCTCTATGCTTTTTGATGTAGGTGGGAGCTCTCGCATCACGTGAGGGTTTTGGTGCCTTGAGGTGGATGCGTTCCGAGCTTGAATGAGAACCATTTGGATGCTTCACTCTCAAGGAGATTTGGTGGAAGGACCACCGTGTTTTGGAGAACTAGAGATGCACCTTCATCGGTTTTGGTATCATTCTCTAACTCCCATTTTTATTTGCATGCTTTTAATGTTCATCTATTTATAGCATGTCATGTTTTGTTATTCATTATGCCTATGCCATGCTTATTAGATTAATGTTATACATGTTTAGTTCCTTGAGCACCCATGTTTCATGTGGATCTATATTTAGTGTCTCACCTTGTTTAAACTAACATGTATGCTTTAGATCTAATGAACATGCATATGCACAATGATCATATGATTTTGTGTTTTAATGATTCATGTGTTGATTAGTATGTTCATTGCTATACATGTTTTGGAATTTGTAATCACCATTGTTTACATGATTCCATATTTTGTGTTTTCACAATTGTTTTGATATTATGTATATCTTGATTCTTATAGCATATAAATTTACATAAGGATCACTTTTAGAATAATTGTTGATTTATGACTTGTTTCATGCTTTATGATTTGAATATATGCTTAGATGTTAGTTTTCATGAAAACTAGGAGTTATACTTGTACATAGAATGGGCCACAAATAAACCTTTATATATGTTTGTGCTTGGATGCCTATTTGTACTCATTATATGTACTAGTATAGTCTAGTTTTGATGATTCATGCATTCATACATGTATTCCTCATTTTTGATATGTTTTTTTTTTGATCATGTGTTTTCTATGATAAAGTGTTTTCACTTCATGTATATGTCTATTTTGCCAAATCTTAAGATATACATGTATGCCCCTTGAGTCATTTGCCTTTCATGCAAATCTATATTTTGGACTCAATTGTGTTTAGGGATATGTATGTATACTTTTGCTTTGTCTAAACATACATATACCTTGAAATATAAATTGACTTTTAATGAAGAGTTTAGATTTTCATGTTTTAAAGTGATTTTCATGATTCACTTATGATTCATATTTTGATGATCTATATATTGAGCTTGATTATACTTTTTCATGATGATATGTATCTCACATTACACTTGTTCACTCACTTACTTGTTTACTCATGATTTGTTTTCATGAGGCTATGATTTGGGCTTTATGGAATTTGAGTGTTTAGTGATCATGTGATTTTCATGTTTCATGAAAAATATTTTTGTTATTCCTTGCTTGAAGGATTTCGCACTAGTTAACAAGTTTTCCATTTAACTAGTTGCGATATTCCTTTCTTTGGTAGTGATTTTCAAACGAACTATAATTTCAAATCTATTTTGAAAACTCCTACCATCTATGGGCGGTTGGATGGGAGATCATGTTCATGTATGCTTTATAATGAAAATCATTTTAAACTTGTACATGATTGGGTGGTAGTTGATATGAGATATACACTTGATCTTATTGTTGTTTCAATTGGTATCATTGAACTCTTTCAATTGGTATCAATATGACATCTTTTTGTATACTCATATATGTTTGTATTTTATATATGTATGCTTGCACTTCATATAGTATCAAATTTCAATTGATATCTATCTTTGACATACATATATAGATGATTTATTTGTGCTTCAAGATATCACAAATTTTGTTTATGCTTAGCTTGAACTTTTCAAATTGAAACTATGTTAAAGCAAATTTTCAATTGAGTTAATTTTCAATTGGTATCTTATTTCAAGCATATGCATATTTTCATTTGGTATTTCATAAAGGGGGAGAAAACTAGTATTTCATTTTTCAAATTGGTATTTTATCTTTCAATTGATATTTTTTTTGGTATTCCACTCCCTTGCTTTATGATAGAAAATAAAGATTTCTATTGGCAAAGAAATAATTTCAATTGGTATCTTGTGTTTTAAAGAATAATAGTTTCATTTGGTATCAAGATTTGTTTTAAGGAAATTCAAAATTAGTATTGTTTAATTCCAAAATTGGTATCTTGTTTGTTTGTTTACAATTGGTAGGTTATTTGTTTACTTACTAATTGGTATCAAGATTTTCATTGGTATATGTTCTCGTTTTTGATTTCAATTGATTTGTTGTTTTTCAATTGGTATCAATTTACACTTCATTGCCACATTTTTTTTGGTGTCATATTTGTTTTAACCCTTTTTGATGATTGACAAAAAGGGGGAGAAGAATTTGAGTTTTATATGCATATTTGTGTTTGCATATAGTTTACATTTGATGAAAAGAAGCCTTGTTTATATGCATGTCTATGCATGTTTTATGTGCATGTTTTATGTTTCATTTTAATTGGTATCAAGGGCATGTTTATATGCATTTTAAGAACATTCATTGCATATCTTATATGTTTTATTAATATGTTTTATTGTTATGCATGAGTTAAGGGGGAGCTTCTTTGAAGCTTTACTTTAATCCATGCATATATAACTCCATGAGTTTTGTCATCATCAAAAAGGGGGAGATTGTTGGCCCAAAGGCCTTCCACTCTAGTTTTGATGATGATTAACTCATGTAGTTATGTGTACTAATTATCTTGCAATGTTTAAGTTTCAGATATTTGTCAAGATATTAGTTGGTGAAAGCTTCCACACATCTTTCACATGTTGATTCAAGAGCCCGAGCGTCAAAGATCATACATTGCACTTGCTCGGTGAATCAAGAGTTTTTGGATCGAGCCGTCTTGGAGATTGCGCTCTAGCTTGGGATTGCGCTCTACAAGAAGACTTAGGTATCCATAGTTTTAGTTTGGGTTTAGATCGTAATTGTAAAGATTAGTATAGTATGATAAGCTCAAGTTCACAACACACACCTTTCATGTTTTGATTTTCGGTTTTAGGTTTAACCGATCTTGGTTTTCATGAATAGATTTTTATCAAAACAAGTTTACATGGTTTATGTATATTAGATTTGTTCTATATACATGCATGCTTCAATTGTTTAGACAAACTTTGTTTGATAATCTATTCCATGTGTTTTATGTTTTGGTATTTACAACAAAACATATTTTTGGACTTAATGACAAAAATCATGATATATATATGTTTCTTGTATATTGAATTTCTATTCATATACAATATGCTTCAAAGTGTTTAAATATCATATTTTTGAGTTTTAGACAATGTGTATTTTCCATTCAAAATACAAGGTTTTAGAAAATACGGTTTTTGGTTTTTGGCAAAATTTCTTGACACAAAAATAGTCAAATAATGTTTGAAATTTGTGTTAGGATTTTTAACACAAGTTTGTATTTCAATATAAAATGATAAAACTATTTTTGTGGAATTTTAGAGATTTTGTGGGATTTATTGGAATATTTTTACCACTGTTTTTCTGACCCATTTATAGGCTGACAGGCCTGGTCGGTCGACCGAAGCGGTCGACCGCACCAAGGGCCGGTCGACCGGTTCGGTCGACCGACGTGCACAGACCTGTGCACGTCTGCAGCCCAATGGGCCGGTCGACCGAAGCGGTCGACCGACGGAGAGCTGTTTGCTCTCAGGAATTTTCGGTCGACCGGACCGGTCGACCGGCAGCTGTAACGTTCGAAAATTCGAACGTTGGGCGGTCGACCGGGCCGGTCGACCGGCAGGGTAAAACTAGCAAATGTTCTGTTAAACGGCTATTTTCTGTTATTGCCTATAAATACCCCATTTGAGAGAGTTATTCTCTAAGAATTTTTGGGCTAAAATTTTCTATCTCTCTGGTGTTTTTGCTGCAATCAAAATAGGTTTTTGGATTCAAAGTGAACAATCTTTTGTGTTTTTGATTAGGGTTTGAAAAACCAAAGAAAAGGGATTTTGGGAAAAGCTTTTGAATTGAATTTCTATATCTTGATTTCTTTTATTTCCCAAAGATTTTCTTTGAGTTGCTGGTTTCAAATTCCTTGGTTTTCTCCACACTTGAGCTAAAATCTACTATCTTGTCTATAGGATTTTTGTGGGAGAAAAGGAGATTGTTTGTGGTTGTTGCTTTAAACCACCAAGTAGCAAGAGATTGTTTTGTGGTAGCTGTTGGAAACCACTCAGTTGTAAACCTTACCTTTGTGTGGCTTTTGGGAGTTGTGTACTCCGGTGATTGTAACTGTCTGTGTGATAGTGAAGCTAGAATCCATCTGGGGATGGCGGGGATGTAGAGCTGGGTGCTCGAACCTCGAGAACATATCTTGGTGTTTGCGTTTGATCGATTGGCTCTCACTATCTCTATCTCTATTTACTTTGTGCCTTGCATTACTATTCATATTGTTCATCATATTTTCTTGGCTTGGTTGTGTGTGCATCACTAGTTGATCACACTTGAGTGCTCATTGCATTTAGTTTTTAAATTCCGCATTTAGTTCATAGATTAGCATTGTCACCTATTCACCCCCCTCTAGGTGACTTTTCAGAAGTTTGTTGACTTGGCTTACATAAATGGCTGACAGTTCAAGACTTAGTTCACTGATTAGCCAGCAAGTCCGGTAAAATTTTCGCTATGAAAGGTTCAAAACCTAGTTCACCTATCCTGATGCAGTTTCTTTTCTATAGTACCTTTCATTATAGAGTCAGTCTCTTTGTATGTCAATTCCTTGAATCTCCATTCATCATTAGGGATTGTTGGAAAAATGAAGAATTAAAAAGTGAATCTTTGAGTTGAATTAAGGCGAGATTCATTGATAGAATCAACTAGATAATGATTAGAGTGTGTTCTCCTTATATTGGGATGAACGTGGTATATTCACATGTTCAATTTTGTTTTTGAATGAATAAGATATTCAAGTCTAAAGTTAGCCTAATTTAAAAGCTAAAGCAGGACTAAAAGGTTGTTAAAACATTTAGTCCCACATTGGGGTGAAAATTTGAATTGTTTAAATAGAGAAAAATAGGAAGAAAGGGTGTGCCCTTTGGATACTTGGAGTTTTCGCGCGCGATTTGGGGAAAACCATGCCCACACGCGCGGCGCGCGCCGCCGCCGCCCACCCGGCGCTGGAGTCGAAGCTCATCTCGGGCTCAGGTGTAGGCTTGGGGCTGGGCGCAGATCCAACCCGGTCTGATTCTTTTTGCACTGGGCACACAGGTGAGCTGCTACAGCAGGTCTCAACCCAAAATCGTGCACTACAACGGTTGGAAGGAACCACTGCATTAGTTCCTCTCTGGAACAGTTGCAACGGTTCAGACAGGAACTGTCGAAACCATTCCAAGACTATTTTGCCCTCCAACAGATTCCCAGGAGCGCTATAAATAGCGCTTCTCTCCTTGGATTGAAAACACATAGAATTCAAATTCTCTTCCTCTCTACTGAAATTCATATTTTCGAAGAAAGATCTGAAAAAGATTCGTCCTGAAAGAAGGCTTAGAAAATTCAATAGATTCTTAAATAGAATTATTGTTTGAATCCCGTAACTTCCTAAGACATATATTCTTCTCTCTCCTACCTTTCTATACAGTGAATAATCTTCTAAAGTTAAGACAAATATTCTCCCTGAAATTTGTCTTCGTCCAACTGCATTGAGTTTCTTGTGAAAGTACTGATTAACTACAGTTTGACCGTATGGTGATTTGGTAGTGTTATACAAATACCGTGAAGGAGTATTGTATCATGAGAGACCAGCATCCAGTAACCCGCTAGCACCATAGCGGGGGACGTAATTATCTTAAGGAGATTCGCCACATGCGTATCTCATTTCAATTGCTGTATAATTGAACTAACGTTCTTTTTTTAGGGGTTATATTGAAATATTTATGTTATAAATATTACTGTATATTGAAACAGACTAATACCAATTTAATTGATATTTAACCAAGGAAAGTAATTGAAAGGTGATTTTCTATTGAACGAAAAATCTCCCACTTGATATTCACCGACCTGGCCAATTAGATTGGGGACAGTGATTAGTTATCAGATCTATTCCTATATATAACAGGAGGGAGGGGACGAGAATCCAGACCCAATAGTAGACTAGACTTAGGTTTTGATGGACTGAATAATTAACTGAAGATAGCAATCAATCGCCTGACAAAGACCAGAAGTAGAAGACCAAGTGTTAGTGGCCTGGTCGATCGCCCAGTCGACGGGCCAAAAGCAGGCGCATGACCAGATAGGCTAGACTCAAACACGATCGACCGCTTAATCGGCTAACAATGCTCAGCAGAGCCAACGGTCGACCCAGACGTGAATTAGACCAATTTAAGTTAATTTAGGATTTTGTTTCAGATCCAAATTGGCCTCTAATTGATTTTATCTTTTTTTATTTTGAATTTAGATTTCATAGATAGCTTAAGACTCTTTTAATTCTTTTTGGGGTTATAATTGATGATCTATCACTGATCAAATAACAGAGAAACACCAAGTTGAAAACTCGGCAGCGGAAGCGGAAGTGAAAGTGTAGAAGATTTACCAGTAGCAAGCAATTGAAACTAAATCACCATACAACCAAAGAATACTAAATTTGACGTGGTTTGGCAATGTGCCTTCGTCCATGGAGAGGAGGTGAGAAATCTTTATTATAAACAGAGAAGAAAATATAAGAGTTACAAGAAAATCTCTCTCTCTCACAACTCTCAATGGTGAAAATCTGAATTTCTCTTGAATTCTTGACACACCTTCAAAAGGTCACCCCCAATGGGTTTATATAGGCACCTAAAATGATCATAGTCGAATACAAACTCCAATAACCAAATCAGCACCGCCTCAGAGAAATAGGAACCCGTATTCAAACCAAAATAGGAAACAGATCCGTATTAAAAAACTGTCAGAACCTGAATTCTTCTCCATTAAATACGAGGCACTCTAAATGCTAACAATCTCTACCTTGACTCATGTTCATTGAGTCCCTTCATAGAAATTGGCCTCTGCTTCATTCGCCTTTCTTTCTTCCTCCTTTTATGAGTTCACATGGCTCCCTCCCTAGAGCCTGTTCGCCACTTAACCTTTGGAGAACCTTAATGAAGTTCATAGATACTCTGAACTTCTCCCGGGATTGTCTTCGTCATCATATCTGATGGATTCTTCTTCGTGCTGATCTTTACCAAATCGATCACCTTATCATTCATGACTCACTGACGTATATTATAATACTCACATCAATGTGCTTCGTCCGCTTGTGATACTTGTGATTTTCAGAGAGATGAATCGCACTCTGGCTATCGCAATGAACCTGAACTAAAACCTGTATGATACTAAATGTCTCAACCAATCCTCTTAACCACAAAGTTTCCTTTGACACCTCAACTACAGTCATGTAATCTGTCATGCCCTGCTTCTTAAAATACATGAAAATAGAGTTGCGACGAGAGTCGGCGCGTATATACGCGAGGAGAATACCCCACGTATACACGCTAAGCCAAAAGTAACCTAAACAGGTTATAAAAATCTACTATAGTAAATCAATAACACTGCAATATGACATATAGATATCTAACACAATGATAGCAGATGAAATAAAGGAATAAAATGAAACAATGAGTCTGATATATAGAACCAAGGACACTATAGAAACGTGAATATAAAGGAAGAAAGAATACCAAAATAGGTAGAGAGAAAACTCCAGCTCCTCGCAAAGCATACGAACTCAACGAACACCAGATCAATAACATGAAACATCCAGTATTTGGACGTGCAAATCAAGGGTCATCAGGAAGCGACCTAATGAGTGTGTAGGAAAAAGGGACAATACTCATACATATAAACAGTGTGTACATATATGATTAATCTCTAATTTTGCATAATTTTCATCACATTCTCATATTTATTTCATGTAAAATTCTACTAATAAAACCTTGCTTGCTTGATCCTAGGTCCATGGTGGACAAATGAAGAAGAAGATCTAAATCACCATTTATTTGGTGATTAAAAGGCCTAAAAGATGGTCATTTGACTTAAGAGGCTGGTTTCGTCAAAACCAGAGAAACAAAACCAGAAAACAGGAATCCAGCCGACAGGGGGACAACCAGGCGGCGCGCAGCAGGCGGCGCTGCGCGCGCCGCCAAAGTACTGCCGCGGAAACGCGGCATATGCCGCGTTTTCGCGGCCATGTTGGCGCGCGGCGCGCCACGTTTTGGGCCAGGGTTTGTCCCTTGGCCCCCCTCATTTCTGATGCCTATAAAAGCCCTCCTGGGTTCTTCAGTTGGGGGGGATCCAGAGAGCAAGTTGTGTAGTTTGATTTTTGTTGTAGTTGTTGTTGTTGTTGTTCTTCTTCTTCTAGTTTTAGGTCTTAGCCATTAAAGTGAAAGAGAGAGAGTGTGTAAAGAGTTGTATTTGAAGGGTGACAAGATAATACAAGTACTACTTCTCTTCCTTCTTTTCATTTACTTGTCTTTGCGTTTGCTTTTACTTTATTGTTGTAGTGTAAACTTGTTGTTCTTTACTTCTTCCCTTTATTTGTTTCTTGTTGTAGTGTAACTCTCTTCTTTTCACTTCTTTTCCTTTGTTGTTTCTTTTCTTTTTATGGCTAACTAACTTTCTCATTAGCATGGCTAACTAACTACTAACCCACTAATTTCTAACACTTGTTTGATAACCCGTATGAGTCAATAGTGCCAAACAAGCCTTGTGCAAATGAGAGCTATAGCATCTTAAGACGAGGGTTCTAACTCTAAATTACCTACAAGTATATACTTTCTTATACTTCATGCTTAATGAGTTTTGATGATCTATGAGTTGTGTACTTTACTTGTTATTGTAAGTTAGAGACATTTCCTTTTAACTTTACCGATACCAATAGTGCACTCGAGTCTTCCCTTATTCTCGCCTTCTATCGGATCTTGATAAGGGAATGTCCGAGTTTTTGCCGTGTAAGGCTAAGTTTTAGGATGAACTTTCACTCGATTTCCACGTGATTAGTTCCAATGCACAAGGGTTGTGTTTGCCTATGATCCATCATGAGGCTATCTTCAAAAAGTTAGAAATTAGTGGGAGCACTTAGTAGAAAAGTTAGCCATGCATTTTTATAACTAAAGAATCCACTTTTTACAAACCACCAAAACATTTTCCATCGATTCTTAAAAATAACTTGTCTTCACTTTTCAATTCTTTATTTGGAAACAAGAACTTTCTTTCTTCTTGAACTTTGAAAGCCGCATCAAACTTCTATCGCTCTCCCTCCTTGTGGATACGACCCGTATAGCCACTTCGCTACTACGGAAGAATCGCAAAAGCAGTAACATCAACCCACACTCCCTTTCTACTTTTCTTGTGCTTGCTTTTTTGCCGATCACTATATCACAAGATGATACACTGCAATTAAATGATAACAAAATAATCATGAATGAAACTATAAGAAAGATAACTAATCACATAATAGTCTGTAGGTAAAAGAATATTATTGATAAAACAGACAACTGATACTCAAGAGTGCAACCTAGCATATGTCACTAGTCTCCAATCATGTATACAATCATATGTCTATCATAACTTATATGAGTTCAGTCAGGTGAGTACAGTCAATTACAACACATAATAATAGTTTATCAATATTAATTATGTCAGCGAATATTAATTGTCACTTGTAATAGACGCATTCAATACTACGTCTACTACACGTGTAAATCAGAGTCCTAAATTATTGAAACTGATTGGTTGGAGACAGTGTCCATGCTTTTGGTGGGTCCCGTACATACCCGGGACCACGTCCTCAGTTTCTTGGCGTTGAACATTACTTTAGACCCCCTGGTGCCTATAAATACCCCCTTTGGGGGTTCTTCAATGAGATATCCAGAGTTTAGGAGTTGTTGTTGTTTTGTTTCTAGGAGTTGTAGTTATTTTTATGTTTCCTTCTTCTAGTTAGTTTAGCCATTAGAGTGAGAGAGAGAGAGAGAGAGAGTGTGTACAAGTTATATATGAAGTTGACAAGTTTATACAAGTAATTCTTCTCTTTTTTCTTTCCATTTGCTTGGTTTTTTCATTTGCTTTTACTTTCTTATTTTAGTGTAATACTCCTTCTCTTTACATCTTCTCTCTTGTTATTTTCTTTTCTTACTCATGTCTAACTGACGCTTTCATTGCATGGATAACAACTACTAACCCACTAATCTCTAATAACTTGATTGATAACCCAAATGAGTCAATAATATCAAACAAGCCTTGTGCAAATGAGAGCTATGACATCTTAAGATGAGGGTCTCTAACTTACCTACAAGTATTAGCTCTCTTATATTTCATGCTTAGCGGGTTTTTATGATCTATAGATTGTAAACTTTGCTTGTCTTTGTAAGTTAGAGATATTTCTATTAATCTTTTCTAATACCATTTGTGCACTTGTTTCTTCCCTTATTCTCGCCTTTGATTGGATCTTGATAAGGGAATGCTCAAGTTTTGTCATGTAAACCTAAGTTAAAGGAAGGAGTTTCATTCGGTCTCCAACGTGAATAATTCCTATGCATAAAGGTTATGCTTGCCTATGATTCATCGTGAGGCTACATCTTCAAGAAGTTAGAGATTAGTGGGAGCACATAGTAGAAAGTTAGCCACGCATTTTTACCATCAAGAAAATTCACTTTTACAAACCAACAAACCAATCCAAACAATTCTTGACACAACACTTGTTTTCATTTCAATTATTTATTTGAAACAAAGAACTTTTCTTTAGTTTGAACAACGAAGCCGCATCAAAGCTTCCATCGCTCTATCTCCTTGTGGAAATCACCCGTATAGCCACTTTGCTAGTACGGAAGAATCACAAAAGCAGTAACATCGACCCACATTTCTTTACTTATATTTGTGCATGCTTTTTGCCGATCAAATTTTGGGGCCATTACCGGGGAGGGAATGACTTTATTATTCAATACTAAAGATTTTTCTTTGTTTTTGTGTGTAGGAGAAGTACCAAGGAGCTAGCTATTATGGGAAGCAAGAGTGGTGGCCAAAGACGCTGCACGAGGAATTCATTTGCCCTCAGAAAATTCGTATAAAAGTGAATTTTTCCGATTGGAGTACTAACCGAAGCTCTTCTGCAGGGTTGCCGAAAATCACTCAAATTGCTTTCTAAATTTTTAGTTCATTTGTATGCTTCACCCTTACACTTGTAATAATTCAACAGAAATTCATTTGCTGCTAAATTGAAAATCGAATTAGACTCTTGCATTTAGAGCACGTGTCCATTTCAATTCATTTCAATTTTTGTTGAAGAGTGCTGGAGAAAGGTACGTGTGCATTCATATAGAATAGGACCAACATTTTGGAGTGATTTATTGCTTTGAGTATTATCTTGTTGTAAATATGCTGTACACTTGCACAATTGACATTAAGGGCAAAACCCCAAATAAACAAGATAAGATGAGGATTTCATCACCCTTCCTTAGCCAAAAAACTATCTTCAAGTGTACTCACAATTTCAAAGCCTTAACTAAAAATTTATAGACGTTGGCCCTAAGGACATCTTGGACTCACTAAGAGATTAACCGAGGGTGAGAATTGCAAGAACTATACTCCTGCAAAATCGATGTCTAAGGAAAGTGGATTGAGAGGTTAAGCCTCGAAAGCTCCATGGTTTGGCGTAATTAAGGCCCGTGGCTCACGCCCGGATGCCTTCTACTGAGTTTTGCCCTTTCCTGACGGATTATCTTGTAGTCGAGTTTCTGCAACAACATCCCCCGGAGAATTGACCAGTTATGAGTCATTTAGGTCCAGGTACCTTAGACTAAGACTTGGTGGTTGTTTCTCTTTCTTTTGTTTGTTTTTTATTCTTTTTGATTGTTTGTTGTCTATATGTTGTTTGTGGTGTGCTGCATGCAAGAGTGGGTGAGAGACCTGTAACTTTCAGATTAACAAGAAACACTTCTCTACCCTTGCATCCAGAACCGGTGATGGCATCGCTATAGGACAGGTTTTACCCGATCAGAACCTCACTTCCATCTTGTATAAAACGTCCTGAGGCGAATGAAAATAACTTTGAGTTAAAGCCCCAGTTCATCAATACTCTCCCAAAATTTCATGATTTAGAATCAGAAGATGCATACTTCTTTGTTAGAGAATTTGAAGAAGTATGTCTCATGATGCACATTCCCCAGCTAGGAGACGATGCCGTTAGGTTACTTTTCATTCCCTTCTCCCTAAAGGACCTAGCTAAAAAAAGTTGTACAGTTTGGATGTAGATTCAATTACAACGTGAGACGATTACGTCAAGGCCTTCTTGAAGAAATTTTACCCAATTCACAAAATGCCCTCATTAGAAAGAATATCATGCAGTTCATGTAAGAACAGAGTAAACCATTTTGGAGATACTTTGAGCGATTCAAAGATCTCCTAGCTCAGTGCCCTCATCATGGTGTAAAGAAATGACGTCAGTGCCAGATTCTCTATGGTTTGGATTATCAAACAAAAACCCTATTAGAAACTATGTATCAAGGAGGATTCTTGTAAAAGGATGAAAATCAGGGTTGGGATTTGTTTGAAGATTTAGCTGAGAAAACCCTGCAATAGGAGCCAACCTCGAAAAAATCAAAGAATTCACAGTCCATAGCTTCAAAAGGAGGGCTCTTATCCTTAGAATCATGCATAGCTGCAGAAGCTAAGATTGCTACCCTGATAAGGAGAATAGAGGCTCTAAAAATAAAAGAGCTAGCCAATGCCAACCAAATCTACCCACCACCAATTCACAATCTGGGTTATTCATACTGTCAGGCACCGAACTTGTTTTTGAAGAGTGCCCTGTTTTTCAGTGTCAGCAAGTGCCGACGGAACACATGAATGCGGCCTTCCAAAGATCACCAGTCAAACTCCATCTTCCTCCTTCCAAAGTTCACCAATGGAAAAAAAATTCAGTAAATTGGAAGAGAATATAGAAGCTTTTATGAAGTCCCAAGCCGCTTTCATGCAAAATCAAGGACAAACATTGAGCAACCATTCACAGGGTATATCGAGATTTGAAATATAGATGAGCCAATTAGCTAACTCTCTAAGTGAAAGACCAAAGAGTACTTTACCTAGTCAGTTGCTAGTTAACCCTAAGAACTCCAATCAAGCGTATGAAATTCAGGATCCTTCGATCAATCAGTGCAATGTTGTTCATACTCTTCGATTAGGAAAGAAGGTGGACAACCAGGTCTACCAGCAGAAAAATCCTACTCCCATTAATCTTGCTCCTCCCTCCACATCTGCTAGCTCCTCCCAATCTGCTCCCAAAATGTCTGACAAGGACACAGCTGCTGATGAAGTTCACAAGCCTGTAGCACCATTTCCTAACAGGCTTAAGAACAATAATAAGAACATGCACATGAAAAAAATACTTGAGATGTTTAATCAGGTTAAACTGAATGTGCCTTTTCTTGACGCTATGCAACAAATTCCAACCTATGCCAAGTTTCTTAAGGATATGCGTATGAAGAAGAGAGACGAATGTGCCTAAGAAAGTGTTCTTGGCAACAAACATAAGTGAAATTCTGTCTGGTCCTATTCTGGTGAAATACAAAGATCCCGGATGTCCTACAATTTCTTACACCATAGGACAAATAGAAATTAGCAGAGCATTCATTGACCTGGGAGCAAGAATCAACTTGCTATCTCTCTCAGTATACCAGCAACTTGGGTTGGGCGATCTAAGTCCAACTCGAGTCGCCATTCAGTGAGCAGACCGATCTGTGAAAATCCCTAAGGAGGAAATCACAGATGTCCTTATCCGGGTCGGGGATTTCATCTACCCCGTTGACTTCATTGTACTTGAGACCCAGCCTGTGTCAAATCCACGGTCTCAAACTCCGATCATCTTAAAGCACCCATTCCTTACTACAGCCAATGTCATAATCAACTGTAGGAACGGGTCCATGCGATTGACCTTCGGAGATATGACAAAGGAAGTTAATGTATTCACTCTTGGAAGACAACCCAGGGATATCATTGATTAGACTTTTGAGGTCAATTCCGTTGAAAATTTGACCAGTGAGCACAAAGAAAGATAGAGATGGAGACAGACAGTGAGTTTGATCTGGAGTCTGGGAATTTCAATCTGGATCAAATCATAGACTCAGCAGTGGACTGGGCATCAAGCCCAAGCATACCTCATCAGGACCGAAACCCCAGATATCACCTCCAATCAATCAATACCTTCCCTAGAGCTAAAAGCTTTACCTAAACACCTCAAGTACGCCTACTTAGGAGGAAGAGAAACCCTGCCAGTCATTATAGCATCCCATTTGACTGAGCAACAAGAGGTCAACTTGATGTCTATCCTGAAGAGACATAGGGAAGCCATTGGATGGACAATGAAGGATATGAAGGGGATAAGTTCAGCAATAGTTCAACATAGAATTCACTTAACCGATGAAGCGATTCCCAGGAGGGACCCACAATGCAGGCTTAACCCACTCATGCAAGAGGCTGTAGAAATAGAAATTTTGAAACTGTTAGACAATGGGATCATTTATCCCATTTCTGATAGCCAATGGGTTAGCCCGGTTCACGCGGTCCCCAAGAAAGCTGATTTTATGGTGGTAGAGAATGAGCAGAAAGAGTTGGTACAAACAAGACTGCCAACCAAGGTTCGTGTTTATATTGACTATAGAAAGTTGAATGCGGCCACTCGTAAAAACTACTTTCCGCTATCCTTCATCAACCAAATGCTTGAACGCTTGGCTGACATGAGTACTATTGTTTCTTGGATGGGTACTCAGGATACAATCAGATCCCCATTGCTGCAGAAGACCAGGAGAAAACTACGTTCACCTGCCCATTCGGAACCTTCGCCTACCGACACTTGCTCTTTGGATTGTGCAACGCTCCCACGACATTCCAACAGTGCATGCTCAATTTGTTCTCTGACATGGTGGAACGTTTTCTTGAAATTTTTATGGATGACTTCTCTATCTACGGAGATTTATTTGATCAATGTCTTCATCATTTAGAGTTAGTTCTGCAAAGATGTAAGAAAAAGAATCAAACTCTAAACTGGGAGAAATATCATTTCATAGTGAGACAGGGGATTGTCTTAGGCCATGAGATTTCTAGGAGAGGAATTGAAGTGGACAAGGCAAAAGTAGAAGTGATTGCTAAGCTTCCACCACTCAAAAGCATCAAGGATATCAGATCCTTTATTGGGCATGCTGGGTTCTACCGACAGTTTATTAAGGATTTTAGTAAAATCGCTAGGCCCTTAGCCAACCTGCTCGCAAAGGACGTACCTTTTGATTTTAACGAAGTATGTTTCAAACCATGGGAGAAGCTTAAGTAAGACCTTGTATCTGCGTCTATTATTTCTGCTCCAGATTGGGCACAACTGTTTGAAATCATGTGCGATGCCTCTAATTTTGCTATTGACGTTGTTCTTGGACAGCGCATCGATAATAGGCAGCATGTGATCTACTACTAGAGTAGGATCCTGAATGACGCCCATAGAATTATACAACGACCGAGAAGGAATTCTTGGCCGTTGTCTTTGCGTTAGAAAAGTTCTGGCCCTACTTGTTAGGATCAAAGACGGTGATTTTCACGGATCACTCGGCATTAAAATACCTCATGACCAAGAAGGAAGCGAAAGCCCGATTAATTCGATGGATCCTTCTACTTCAAGAATTTGACCTGGAAATTCAGGATAAACAAGGTATAAAAAATGTGGTTGCTGATCATTTGTCACGAATTTCGAACACACCTCTCATACAAGCTCTGATCAACGAGGATTTCCCAGACGAGCACATCCTGGCCTTTTTCAAAGAACCATGGTATGCGGACTTAGTCAATTATCTGGCCACTGGATAAATACCCGCTGAGTGGATAAAGCAAGTCTAGTGTTGTTTCTTTGCCCAAGTACGGTATTTCTTTTGGGAAGAGCCGTATCTTTTTAAATATTATCCTGACCAGATTATTCGACAATGCATACCAGAGGAAGAACAGAGGAGTGTGCTTAGCTTTTGCCATGAACTTGCATGCGGCGGCCATTTTGGTCCCCGCAAAATCGCAGAGAAAGTTTTATAAAGTGAGTTTTACTGGCCCACATTGTTCAAAGACTCATTCCACTTTTGCAAGTCATGTGTAAATTGTTAGAAGATTGGGAAAATTTCGAGAAGAGAGCAAAATTTGATTGAGGTTTTACCTACACACAAAAATATAAATTTTCAGTGCAAGGTACTCAATACTACCGCTATAGCAAGTGGCAATACAGATCATGATCCACAAGGAGGGACTAGCGATGGAAGCTTTTTTAGCAAGTTCTCTTTTAAGTTACATTCAATGGTTAAAGATCTTCTTTTAGTTCTTTAAAAAGAAAAGAAAAATGAGTTTAAGTTAAGTTAGGAAGAAAGTGGCAAATTGAGAAGGTAGAGAAAATAGAAAATGAATATTTATAAAAAAATTGAAAAGAGTGATAAAAGAGTTGAGTGTTGATGGTGTTGGTGATCTAAACTAAAGAATTAAAAGAAAAGAAAGAAAAGCTAAAAGAAATACTTACCTCCTCTAGTTGATGACTTACTTGGAACCCTTACATGTTTTTACCTTGCTTTGGAGGCGATCAATACATAACCCATAAGATCGAGCTCAGTTCCCATTCGCATTACATCATTAAGGCAAACAAGAATGAAATGATATAGAATCTTGAGGAGGAGAAATCATGAAATATCGGTGGCACTCATACAAACATGGCTATATTGATGCTTCTAGGTTCACTTGGACATTCATCAAAACCAAAAGAGGAAAAGTAGAAATAGAAGAAGAACATATAAATAAGAAAAGTATGAAGATGTTACCTTTGATTACTTGTAGAAATGATGAAAGAAAGGAGGTTACATTGTGTCACTGTCAACATAAGTCTCTCTCTCTTTCATGAATCTCAGTCTAACCTATGCTTACAAAGAAATAAAAATTACATAAAAAGAAAATAAAAACGTACACTAAAAAGAATGAAAAACTGGCCTAAAATTTATCACTGCATGGTCCTCCCTTTGCCTCTGATGTGTAGGGTATTTATAGGATATAAATGGATAAGAAAATGAGTCTAAAATAAAGGGGAGCTGACTATTTTTGAGTTTGAATTCTTCCCTTATCTTCAAACTTGATTTGATGTGGATATTCAGTTCTGATTTGCAGCTTGTTGGCGTATTAATTGCTGAATATAACTTATCAAATGACAGAATTAGAAATAGTGATCAACTAAAGAGTTGTAGCCCTTTAAGTCCTCTTTTTGGATCATCTTGAATTATCAGATTTGATTTTCAGTAGCGAACGTTATGATTCAAATACTAAAATGTATCTAGTCAGAATCCGAGTCAAAATTGCTTCATCTCATCCTTTGATCTTCTCTCTATCCATTTATTCTTTTGGATTGGACTCTGTATTTGACGTTATCCTCGGTTGATTTTTAACTTTAACCATTTGATTCACCAAAAACTACATTTAACCAACTGGATTTAGGATCATCCTCCTCTAACCAAATAAATCTAGTTAAATTTGAATTTAATTGATATCTATTTGATTTTATCCTCTTTCTCCCCATGATTATCTTCTGCAAAATAGATATTTAAGACAAGGAATTTAGCAGATTTATTACATGAAAAATGTGAAAATGTAATAAAGAATAGTGCAATAAATGTGTGTAATCAATGACCCTGAACCCGATTCTCGAGTAGAAATTTTTGATGTTTGGGGTATCGACTTCATGAGACCTTTCTCAAATTCTTTCAGTAATCAGTTCATCTTGGTTGTGCCTACAAAGACCAATGACAACAAAGTGGTTGTCAAATTTCTCAAGAAAAATATCTTCTCTCGATTTGGCACCCCCAGAGCGATAATTAGTGATAATGGGTCGCATTTCTGCAATAGTTTTTGAAGCTCTGTGTGAAAACATTCCATCACTTATAAGTTATCCACTCCGTATCATCCCCAAACAAATGGGCAAGTCGAAGTGACCAATCGACAAATCAAGCTCATTTTGGAAAAGACTGTTGGACAAAACCGAAAGGAATGGTCGGTCAAGCTAAACGATGTGTTATGGGCTTACCAAATCACTTTTAAGACGGTCCTGCGGATGTCTCCTTATAGAATCATATTTGGAAAAGTCTGTCATCTGCCAATCGAGTTAGAATACTGAGCCCTATGGGCTATTAAGCAACTCAATTTTGATCTGACCAAAGCCGGTGAACTAAGGAGACTGCAGCTCTCAGAGTTGGAGGAGATACGGAACGAGGCTTACGAGAACGCACAGATTACAAAAAGCAGGACTAAAATTTTCATGACCAAATCATCAACCAGAAAAACTTTGCCCCGAGAGACAAGGTTCTGCTATGCAACTCGAGGCTTCACATTTTTGCGGGGAAGCTGAAAACTCATTGGTCTGGACCATTCATTGTGCGCACCTTCTTCCCACACAGAGCTGTGGTTATTGTCGATCCTAAGAGTAATACGAAATTCAAAGTGAATGGGTAAAAACTGAAGCCATTTTTGACCACTGAGCCTGCGTCCCAGGCTGAAATTGTGCTGAGTCTTTTCGCTCCGTCATACACCTGACCATCGCCATCCACACACCCCCAAAAAAAAGTGTAAATAAAAAAATTATTAAAAATTTTTAGGGGTTCTTTATACTTAATGTTTATATGCTCACCCCTTATACTTACCCTTTTTTGACATTTCTTTCTACTCTCTTCTCCCTCTCCCTTAGCTTATTCGTACTTGGCTGGCCTGAGTCAACGGAGACGGTGATATCTTTTCTTCCCCCTATTTATTGCATTTGCATTTACTTAACTAGCATTGAGGATAATGCATTAGATAGATGTGGGGGGTGCTAACGTTCTTTCTTTTCCTTTTATTATAAAAAAAACCTCCTGAACGAAAAAAGAATTTTTATACTCTTTATAAAAATGCCAAAAGGTTGTAAGAATTAAGAGAACCTTATTAAGGAATCTTTAGCCTAAATAAAAAAGAAACATTGGTTTGAATAAGAGTTGGGAGAGACAAAAAAAATAACTCATACATTTCATTTAGCCTTAGTAGAATATGCATAAACCACACACACACGCTTGGGATTTAGAGACACAACTTTGAAAAAAAAAAGCTGGATAATTGTGCCTCAAGAAACATGATTACTCACGCCAATATATATATATATATATATATATATATATATATATATATATATATATATATATATATATATATATATATATATATTAGTAAATCTTGATTCGTGGCCTACTTTACTTGCATATTTGACCTGAGGGGTATTTTTCCACCTAGTGCCCTAGAGCCATCTGGTTTGGGAGTCATCGGTTTGATATGTGTTACATGAGTAAAGTAGAAAACCTAAAGAAATCAAGAATAAATATCTAGATAAACACTAATAAAATTAAATGACATTCAAAGTTTAGTTGAGAAATTCCAAGCATATCACACTTACACATTATGCATATCTATCTAAAGCAAAATAACAGAATAAGTTAGAAGTACAAGATCCTTTCTAAATTCAAAGAAAAATCATAATTTCTTTTTTTATGAAGGCTAAAATGTAGGAGGACTTATGAGGGTTAAACCTAATTCTTATATCATTCGGTCATTTTTATTTAGATGATTGAAAGTTCTTTTTCTTGAAAGAGGTTTGCTGACAACTAACATTTTTCTTCATTTATTAGATTTTGAGGGTGCAATCTGCTGAAAACCATCAGGAGACAACACTCCTCCTTTAGGGGAAACCTAAAAGTTTAAGGGCTTGTTGTACATACTCAATGCAATCACGTCACCTATGAAAGTGGTGTAATAATTCTTTTATTTTTGTTTTGCTCGGGATGAGCAAGCGATAAGTATGGGGATATGATTAGTCTCTAATATTGCATAATTTTTACCACATCTGCACATTTATCTTATATAAAATACTGCTAATAATGGTTTGCTTGTGTGATCCTAGGTCCATAGTGTGCAATGAAGAAGAAGACCCTAAATCACCATTTAATGGGTGATTAAAGACCTACAAAGTAGCCATTGACTTTAGGGGGTGATTCTGTCAGATAAGGGGATCAAATCAGAAATCTAGAAGATCCATTTGATAGGGGACCGAAGCGACTGCACGCAGCAGGCGGCGCTGCGCCGCCGCCCTGGTATAGCCACAGAAATGCGGCTCTGGCCGTGTTTCCGTGGCTGTACTAGCGCGGCCGCGCCAGTGCCTCGGGCTGGTGGTTGTCCCCTGGACCCCCTTTCCCCTGGTGCCTATAAATACCCCCTTTGGGGGTTCTTCAATGAGATATCCAGGGTTTAGAAGTTGTTGTTTTATTTCTAGGAGTTGTAGTTATTTTTATATTTCCTTCTTCTAGTTAGTTTAGCCATTATAGTGAAAGAGAGAGAGAGAGTGTGTACAAGTTGTATTTGAAGGTGACAAGCTTATACAAGTAATACTTCTCTTTCTTCTTTCCATTTACTTGGTTTTTTCATTTGCTTTTACTTTCTTATTTTAGTGTAATACTCCTTCTCTTTACTTTTTCTCTCTTGTTGTTTTCTTTTCTTACTCATGTCTAACTAACTCTTTCATTGCATGGCTAATTAACTACTAACCCACTAATCTCTAAAAACTTAATTGATAGCCTAAATGAGTCAATAGTGTTAAACAAGTCTTGTGCAAACGAGAGCTATGACATCTTAAGATGAGGGTTCTAACTCTAACTTACCTACAAGTATTAGCTCTCTTATATTTCATGCTTAACGAGTTTTTGATGATGTATAGATTGTAAACTTTGCTTGTCTTTGTAAGTTAGAGAAATTCCTATTAATTTTTATCGATACAATTTATGCAATTGTTTCTTTCCTTATTCTCGCCTTCGATTGGATCTTGATAAGAGAATGTTCAAGTTTTACCGTGTAAAACTAAGTTAAAGGAAGGACTTTCATTCGGTCTCCAATGTTAATAGTTCCTATGCATAAAGGTTTTGCTTGCCCATGATCCATCGTGAAGCTAAATCTTCAAGAAGTTAGAGACTAGTGGGAGCACTTAGTAGAAAGTTAGCCATGCGTTTTTATCATTAAGAAAATCTACTTTTACAAACCAACAAACTAATCCAAACAATTCTTGACACAACACTTGTTTTCATTTCAATTCTTTATTTGAAACAAAGAACTTTTTCATTACTTTGAACAACGAAGCCGCATCAAAGCTTCTATCGCTCTCCCTCCTTATGGATATGACCCGTATAGTCACTTTGCTAGTATGGAAGAATCGTAAAAGTAGTAACATTGACCCACATTCCTTTACTTATATTTGTGCATGCTTTTGCCGATCAACAGCTACCACGAAACCCATAAGGTGGAGGCCTAAAACCAATTGGGTAGCTAGCTCGGGAGCAGGCAGAAATCTAGAGTCGGTACAGGGGTACCTATATGAGATGTTAGTACCATCAATCATGCATAAAGACAAGCAGTAACTAGTCTATAGTGTATTAAGCCCGAAGGCTGTGTATAAGTCCATAAGGACTGAAGTAAACCCGGGGTCTAAGCGCATCTTCGGTAGCTACCATGAAACCCATAAGGGTACATACTTAAAACCAATTGGATAGCCATCCCAGGAGTAGGTAGAAGCCCTGAAGGCTATACATGAGTTCCTGCATGGTTAGTACTAACACACGCACAAATATCATGTCGTTTACACTATTACAAGCATTCTAACACAGAATACAACACATGATACCAGTACACACATACAACCTGGTTTAATTACATAAGATCACATACACAAACCCATCTCAAACCCAAATATAGTACAAGCTTGACGACGCGAGAAAAAACACTCACCTAAATATATACACGATAAAAACTGCAGGAACTCCGGAAAGCTACGCGCACGAACACCGTAGCGGGAAACACCAAAGCGAGAAGCGAATGGGGGTTTGGACCCTTGGTAGCTGCTGGCCTAGGGAGGTGCGCCACTACTTAGTGGTGGCCTAGGTGGTGGCCGGCCTCAAGAAGGAGGAGAGAAAGAAGAAGGGAAGGGTGATGGCACTGGTGGTGGTGTTATTTGGTGAAGATGGATTTTGATGGAGGAATGAAAAGAAAGTGAAGGAGGTGATGATGATGGTGATGTTAGAGATTGAAGTAGTGGTGATGGAGGTGGTGTTGTGATGGTGAAAGTGCTGGTGGTGGTGGTGGAGAAGAATAGATGAGATGGTGATGAAAAGGGTGTAGTAAAGATGGTGGTGGTGAGTTATTGAAGGTGGTAGAGATATCGCCGAAATAGTCACAGGAATGGTCGCCGAAGATGTTGTTGGAGAAGGGGGGCTCGGCCCCTAGCCATGCATGGTGGCCGGCCTAGGAGGAAAGGGTGGGGTGATATTTTTGTGGAAGGATTTAGTGGTGGTGGTAGTTTTGGAGAAGGTAAAAGAGATGGTGAAAATTTTGGTGGAGTTTTGGAGTTTGTGGTGGATTAAATGGTGATGGAGGAGGAAGAAGAAGGTGATGGAGTGTTTTAAGTGTTGTTATTGTTGTTGTTGTTGTTGTTGTAGTAGTGGAGATGAAGGAGGAATGGATGGTGATTAGGGTTTTGATGGAAAAAATGAAAATGGAAGAAGAGGGATTGTATTTGGAGTTGGAGTTAAAGGAGAAGGAAAAAGGATTATGTTGGAACTGACTTTTGATGATACATTTGTGAAGCCATATTATTGGAGCTCTATCTTACAAGCTTATTCAAGAGTTATATATGATCAAGACTTCCCAAAGAGAGTGACTATGGATGTGTATTGTAATGTTTAATAGTATGTTAAAAGCCTTGAAACACACACACACATCATAGCCCTATTAGTCGACTTATACCCCTTAGTAGTCAACTTATACATAGTATAGTCGACTTGACAATCTCTATAGTCGACTAACATTTGTCCTGCAAAGGTACCAACTCTCTATTTTTGACCTATATATACTATTAGTCGACTTAACAGTCTTTATAATCGACTAATAGATGACATAGTCGACTAATACCTTCTTATGGTTGACTAGTTTTAGTTTCCAGAAACTTGTCCTGTATTTTTTTCTTGACCTAGTCGACTTGACATCTTTAGTAGTCGACTAACCCAGTATAAATTGCCTACCCTAGTCGACTAACCCCCTATCCAAGTCGACTAATGGCAGTTTCTGACTGTTGAACAGTTTCTGTTTTCTGGTGTTTAATCCAACGTTTCAATATTCAAAATTGACTTGATAACTACCCTAACTGACTAAGGATTTCAGCTATAAATAGGTATGTTATCCTAGGCTAAAGACACCAATCAAAATTAATAGTTTTCTACCCAAAAATTCTGTTGAAAAAAATCTGCTTTCAGAAAACTGTTTCCCACTTTCAGTTCTTCATTCAAATTCCTACTCTATAGTGAAGATTTCTGAGAGTCCACCTATAAGAGCCCTTGTCTACGATCACATATAAATTCAAGGCTTATAGGATCAATTGTAATCACTCAAAGAGGAGCATTGTACAAGAGCGTCTTCGGGTTGAAGAGAGTTTGTATAAGGTATTGTGGTCTTCTTGGTTATAAGAAGAGTTGTACACATTTGGCAAAGGGGATTTGTCAAGTGGTATGCAAGGGGTGTTGATTTTGGGTGTACAAAGTCAAAGGATAAAGTAAAATCTCAAGCGGGTGGCTTGGGGACTGGATGTAGGTCACGAGGACTGAACCAGGATAAATCTTTTATTTTTGCGTTTGCTTTACTTTCTGAGATTTAATTTCCTTTATTTCAAGTACTTTATTTTTATAACGCTAATATTTTTGTTTGAGTGTTGACGTATATAATTTAGAACCAACAATTGGCATCATCTTGGGACCAACAATTGGTATCAGGGCCCGGCCTGGTATGCAAGCCCTGCATACCCAGTCAACAACATACAAGGGTGGAAACGGAGTTTCCTACAACACAATTCAAAGAAGGATATTCTACACAACATCCACCGCTATTCGATGGATCGAACTACAACTATTGGAAGTGTAGAATGAAGATCTACTTGCAATCGATCAACTACGAACTATGGAACATAGTAGAAGCACCGTACACCAAGCCAACAACCAACTACATTGCTTGGAGTGATGATCAAAAGAAGAATGCGAACCTTGATGCCAAAGCAATGAATGCTTTATTCTGTGCCTTAACCAAAGAAGAATTCAACCGTGTGTCAACAGCCACATCTGCAAATCAAATATGGCACATACTACAAGTAACACATGAAGATACAAATAAGGTTAAGGAATCTAAAATTTCTGTTCTTGTTCACATGTTCGTACTCTTCAAAATGATGGAGAACGAAATAATTTCAGAAATGGTTACAAGGTTCACTGACATAACAAATTCCTTAACATCCCTTCGAAAGGAATACACCCAAGTCAAAAAAGTTCGCAAGATCCTTCGTGCACTCACATCAGATTAGGAGAAGAAGACAACTGCAATTGAAGAAACAAATGATCTCTCAACAATGTCATTAGAAAACCTTATTGGTAATTTAATGATTTATGAAGTGCAACTCGAAGACAGAAAGAAGGATGAACAACAATCTCTCTTAAAGAAGAAAGAACTTGCCTTCCATGCATCCTCAGACACGGACAATTCAGATAACGATGAAGAGGAGATGGCAATGCTTTCAAGAAAACTTAGAAAGTTCTTGAAGTAAGGTAAGTTTACATGTTTTAATTGCAATAAAACAGGTCATATGAGGAATGATTGCCCATTACTCAAAAACAAAGGTAAATGTAAAAACAAAAAGTTCAGAAAGAAGAAAGACTACCAAGCATCATGGGAAAATAGTGATTCCTCTTCCTCTGATAAAGAAGAAGCCACTGAACATGCCAACATCTGTTACATGGCTCTAGAAGAAGATGAGGTACAATTTTCTGAACTCTTAGATGCATTTCAAGAATTATACAATGATCTTAAGAAAGAAAAGATAAAGAATAAAGTTTTGACAAAGGAAAATGAAAAATTTTTCAAAGAAAATTCTTGTTATGCTTCTCAAATTTCTTCTATAAATTCTCAAAAAGATGATTTTGAAAAAGTGATATCATCATTAAAAAAAGATAATGAGAATTTAGTACAAAACAATATTTTATTGAAAAAAGAAACTATGTCTTTAAATGAAAGAATTTCTGTTTTAGATAAAGATATATTAATTTTCAAAATGAAGTATGAAGAGATTTTGAAAAATGTGACTAAATTTAATCAAGGAAAAGAAAAGTTAAATGATTTGTTATCATATCAAAAGATGTCACATAATCATTATGGTCTTAGATTTTTTGAAAAATCTACATATGTTATTAATCCATATAATTCTTTTGTGAAAAGAAATACTGATGCTATTTCAAAAAGAATTAAGAACAAGTTCATATGGATTCCTAAAAACTTAAGCATTGTTGATAAAAATACTTATGTTGCATCATACATACATGATATATGTAATTCATGCACTTATGTGTATACTAACAGATGAAAACCAAATTCAAATTGGGTTTGGTCTCCTAAAGGTTAATGCTTTGATCTTAATATGATTGGTACCATTCTAATGTTTATCTTTCAGGTACCATATAAGAAGTTTGATAAGAAAAATATTTCAGAACATTTATCATATATATATGTTATGATATATTTTTTGCAGGGGGAGAACACATGTTTTTCTATATCTGTTATAATCTTTTCTGCAGGGGAAAAACATTTAACATATTCTCTGCAGGGGGAGTATTTGTGCACACAAATTGTCATCATCAAAAGGGGGAGAATGTTGGAACTTGCTTTTGATGATACATTTGTGAAGCCCTATTATTAGAGCTCTATCTTACAGGCTTATTCAAGAATTCTACATGATCAAGACTTCCCAAAGAGAGTGACTATGAATGTGTATTGTAATGTTTAATAGTATATTAAAAGTCTTGAAACACACACACATATCATAGCCCTATTAGTCGACTTATACCCCTTAGTTGTCGACTTATACATAGTATAGTCGACATGATAATCTCTATAGTCGGCTAACATTTGTTCTGCAAAGATACCAACTCTCTATTTTTGACCTATATATACTATTAGTCGACTTAACAGTCTTTATAGTCGACTAACAATGACATAGTCGACTAATACCTTCTTATGGTCGACTAGTTTCAGTTTCCAAAAACTTGTCCTGTGTTTTTATCTTGACCTAGTCGACTTAGGCGGTCATGATGATGGGAGAGGAGAGTTGAGTGGTTTGGGATATTTTGGAGCAGATATTTTGGTGGAAAGGTGTAGAATGTAATGGAGAAATGGAGAAGGTTTTAGAATATGGTGGAAGGAAAAGGAAGGAAAGAAAAAAAGAAAAAGAAAAGAAAAGAAAAAAGAAAATATTTGATTGAAAGAAAAAATGAAAATAATTGGAGTGGCAGATTCCCCGGATTCAGTTGCGATTCGGAAAACTTTCGGAAAAACACTAGAATCGTCCAAAAATCAAGTATCTCGGAACGATCCGCAAAAATTCTCAAAAATCAAGAATATTATTCTAATAACCATGGTGAAATCTATTTTAAGAAGTTATTTAAAGTTTTCAAATTAAAAATTCTGAAATCGACCACCGATACTGGTCGACACCACATCTGCCCGAAATCTGTTAAATTCTGAAAATCCCTGAAAAATATATTAAGATAGTAAATATTATTCTAAAAAAATATGTTAAAATAGTTTCTCAAAATTCAACACCATTTATAAATTAAAAATCTAAGAATAAACCAGCAGTACCTATTAATTCCGATTTTAGGGTTTTTTTATAAAAATAATTCAAAAAAATCTGAAAAATTATGAAAATTCTAAAATATTGAAAAACAGTGTTTGAAACTAAAATCGATCAAATCTGACTACCGAAAAGACTAAATTGAGCAATATACTAGGATCGGGTCTCCGGTTCAGAATAGGGCTGACTCAGAGTCCACGAATCTAGATCCAATACAAGATAATCACATAATTAATCATAAAACAAAACAAATACGAGAAGCAAATCGAAAAATATGTTCAAAAAATTTGAATACGTATCTAAGTACGTATTCAGAGAACAGGGTGTTATATTCCATCCACCTTAAAAAAATTGCGTCCTCACAATTTCGATAAAGGATAAAATGAACACAGAAAGGACAGGGACATGAATTATACCAATTAAGATATGAATCATCATGGGCAGTGCTCTCAAGTCGACTGGACAATAATTGGAACATAGTCATCTTCTGCACTCCTGCCGTATAAATCTCCAGACGTGGCCATATAATACTATCTCGATATCACTTCTTTTTCTGAGAGGCATGCATCTGTACTAAATGAAGAGTCTATAATAGAATTTTTGATGTGATGTTTGCTTAATATTACTCCGAGAATAGACCAGAATACCAAAGATAAAGAAAACCCTGATAATACTGAGCATAATAAGGAAGATCGATAATTAAGAATTCCGAATACCGGGCGTCAATCACTCTGAAAGTATAGCCAAGAATATAGAATGCTGATAGAGAATTATGACTACTGACTTCTGAAAGATAACTCGATTGTAGATCAATTCTGAGAATACCGAAAGTTCTTAGAGTAGGTCAAAGAGATAGTATACTCCAGTACTCTGCCGCTACACCTCCAGTCTATCCATATCTTAAGTTGGTATAAAGGCTATGAAAAATGAGAAAACAAAATGATGGAAAGGACTCAAAGATCAAAGAAAGGACGATCAAGAAAGAAAAGATAACTCTGCACTTGTAGTTAGATTGCATAATCAAGACTCAAGCATTCCGATTGCAAATTTCTTTATCATTAATTTGCCATCTAGACGTACTGAGGATGTGAGAACTTAGGCTCTGATACCATCCTGTAACGCCCCGATCCCGAGGGAACGAAGACGTTACTGTAACGTAAATATGTAATAAAAAATACCCTCACATATATATGCTAAGCATCAGTACAGGCAAGAATCAGAGTACGGAAGCACGTGGTGCATTATACATTCTAACATATGAGTACAATTATAAAGTTATCATAGGATGTTGACACAATATTACATGAATATTACTTCACCGATAGGCACAAATATGAGAATATAAAGTGGTTTACAATCATGAACTGTACAAAAGGAGGCTCAGAGTCATAACAGGAAAACTCTAGAGCCGAGAAGGGAGCCTAAAAATATAGGGCCTCAGACGGTCTACTGATGATCCATGCTTCTACTGCGCCACTCTAATCAGCAACCAGGAGAATCCACTAGCTCTAAGCTCCAGGACCTGGACATGAGGATTTAGGAGAGTCAGAACTCCCCAACGAGTAGTGATGTGAATGCCAAATGGCGTGCAAGGTCAAGCACACGTGTATTGATAAATTTAAATCAAACCATGCATTAAAAACTGTGTTGTGAGCACAAGAATGCTATATACGAACGAGATATCAAGTAATGAGTGGTAACCAGGAATCAGTATGAAACGAGGAGTGATCATAAAACCCGATGAAAGTAATTATGCCAAAACAAGTGACATAACCAAGTTTACAAAGCAACACAACAAGTTATTATCTTGGCATCTTATTATTATTACTCGTCCAACCCATATATCTAGGTATGTATCCTGGTGTACATCTCAACGCACATACATCCATATATAAGTAAGTCGAGGTTGGTTATTGGAAGCTGATGAAGAACTGATAGCTCATACTTATAGAAGTTCCCGTTCGCCTGAGACACAGCCATTGGGGGCCTAAAATCCCCCTAACATGCATCTTCTGGGGGCCTGAAATCCCTCTAATGCGAATCATCGGTTTAGTATTCTACCACTATAAGTAAGGCATCATACTGGCATCAATCACTTCCTCCCATTCCCCATGTAAGTTGTCCTTTTTATAGCTTATTAAACATAATTATCAGATTATGGGAATGAGTAGGAACATAACTGATCATAACAGGAGTACATAACAAGAATAACGGGAGTACATAACAAGAGATCAGGTACTACATTCCCGTAATATGATAATCATGAGTAAGAGTTAATCATAACAGGTATCAGGTTTTAACATCACAATGACAAGTGATCAGGCAGGTGACAAGTAATAAGTCATGTCATAATAAGGGACAGGTGATAAGAGATAACATAACATGAGCAGGTGTCAAGTAGTAGCATGTCAGGTGATAATACACCAGTTGTTAAGTGATACAGACAGGTGTATGTCAAGTGTTAACATAATAAGTATGTACATGAAAAGTTATAAAGTAATAGCTTAGCACAATCAAGCGGAACTGAGTAAGCTGGAAGCACGAACAACGAATAGTGTTTAGTCACTAAAGCACTTGGCGAGGTTACCGGACGACTTGGCTTAAAGTACGAGTAGAAAATCCGACAGCATCTCGCCTAGGCAAATTTAGTGAATAAAGCGCTGAGCGTTAAGCATGCCTACCAGGTAGAGTATGAGAGACCTGATGGTCTAAGTGCACTTCTCTTTTGAGGAAGTGGGCGAGAGCCCAGAGGCTAAAGTATGCTCGGGGTTTAGGCGCACTCTCGGCAGCTACCACGAAACCTATAAGGGTGCAGGCCTAAAACCAATTGGATAGCTAGTCCGGGAGTGGGCAGAAACCCAGAGTCAGTACAGGGGTACCTGCATGAGATATTGGTACTACACAATCATGCATAAAGACAGACAATAACTAGTATATAGTGTGTGAAGTCCGAAAGCTGTGTATAAGCCCATAAGGGCTGAAGTAAGCCTGGGGTCTAAGCGTATACTCGGTAACTACCACAAAACTCATAAGGGTGCAGACCTAAAACTAATTGGATAGCCATCGCGGGAGTGGGCGGAAGGCCCGAAGGCTATACATGAGTTCCTGCATGGTTACTACCAACTCGTATATAAATATCATGTCGTTTACACTATTACAAGCATTCGAACACATGATACAGCCCATGATACTAGTACACACATATAAAACCCGATATAATTGAACAAGACCACATACACAAACCCATCACAAACCCAAATACAGTACAAGCTCGACGATGTGAGTAAAAACACTCGCTTAAATACAAACTGTTGACACTTTAAAAAAGACAAGATTCTTACTGGCCTGAACAATGTCTAAACTTGTTGACATTTACAAAAGACAAGTGACAGACAAGCTGACGACCAGTTCTGTACCCATCTCCGAGGGACAAAGCAGCAACTTGGACACTGATCCAGTGAAGCAGACAGTAAGCTCAGATTGTCTTTGAACAGACCTCAGCAGGTCTAAGATGCTAGGTTAGCTCAACACTTAGCATCACTGAGCCCAAAGGGATAGCCTCGCATGAGAGGCTAAGATTGCCTAACTTCGCCTTGAAGCAGTTCAAAGCTCCATCAGGGAGCTAACTTATAGCTTCGCCTGAAGTGCTCAGTTAACTCCGCAGAGAGTTAGATTCGCTCGAAGTCACACGCAACCGCAGAAGGATGTTCGGTAGCTTCGCCACAGATGTTATCCAGCTCCGCTAAAGAGCTTTCTTCCAACTTCGCCAGATGCTTCTTCCAGTTCCGCTGTGAGCTCAATGCGGCAGCTTCGCTGCGGGTCTTTGATGGTCAACCTTTGACCAATTAAATCTCCAGATGAGATCAAATCAATTCAAGATCAAGATCAAATCTAATCAAGATCAAATCTGAGATCAAATTTGGCAGTTGTTTGCCATAATCTCTTGACTCTCCTAAAATAAGTAAGAGGATCAGGAGAGATCTTCCAATTATATGGAAAGAATCAAAACAGATCAGGAGATCAACGCTACCTGCTACTTCTAACTTCGCAGAAGCCGATTCTAGCCTCGCAGCAAGGCTACTTTTCAGATTTAAACAGATTGACTCAATCTGTTTCCAGATTTTCAAGGGACAATTATACCCTGCTCTCCCTCTAAATAGCCTACCAGGGGTATACGGAGAGAAAAAACTGACGAGGCACGCACAAAAGCACACAGAGGCTGAAAAACAGAGAGACGGCTAAACAGAGACCTATTCTCTTGCTTCCAAGAATTCAGAGAATTAAGAGAATTATTTCTCTAATCAGGGTGCTGATACCCTAATACCTTCCTTCCTTTCAAGGAATCTCCGGAACCAGGCGAGAAGGAATTCCTAAGTGAAGGCGATTTGAGAAGTAACAAGAGGGTTCTGCCAACCTTCTGTTCTTCGATTCCCCGAACCAGGCGAGAAGGGAATCTCATCGCTCGCATCGTCAAAGGGACAAAGTGGTCGCGCGCTGACCAGACTCCTATCGGCACACTTCTCCAGAATCTCAGAGGAGATTTACTTGTAATCTTTTTTAGAATACTTATAATTTAGCTCCTCGACCCTTTTTTTGTAAGTTTTCCCTTTTGCAAAATCAATGGAAAACAAGATGGCGACTCCGCTAGGGAGAGATTTCTCCACTGCTGAGAAACAAGTGTCGCAATGCGATGAACAGACCTTCGGGTCTATCTCTGAATTCAAGGAAGCTGGTGTGGCCAGAGCCCCTTTGGCTAAGTCTTCAAAGCAAGTCTCTGCGGAGACAGATAAGGCTCTCTGCGAGCCTACCACGGTCCTCTGGCGCATCAAGGAAGCGGGCCCACAATACAAGGGTCAGAATCTTCAGCCCGTCACCTTCGAGAACCTAGTCGTTCACTTCGACCAAGGAAAATTCAAAGAAGTCCTCTCTGGGGGTGGTCTAATGCTCCATGCACGGAAGCATAGAAAGGTCTCCATGACCAAGGTTTCGATGCAGAAACCAGAATCAGAATCTTGCCAACACCCCTCAGCCTCGCGTGTGGCTAGTCAAGTTCCCTGCGAACCTAGGTCTCCTTTGTGAAAGCAGATGTGGAGACCAAAGCAGAAGGCTCGGAATGAAGCTGCGATTCTAGCTGCGCCACAATCTCATCTCTCTCGCGAAGGAAAAGGCAAGATGCATCCCTACTCTAACAAGACTGTCAGCCGCGAAGTCACGGCGACCATGCCTTTGCCTAATCCAGGAGCAGTAACTCCTTGCGCCAGCCTCGTTCCCATGAGCGAAGCTACTGTACTTCAGGGTACGCACGATGTTCATAGCCGCGAAGCTGGAACCAAAGCACCACAGTGTGCTTCGTTCCCCGGTTCTTTAAGTACTAAGATCGCTCTTCGCAGCGAAGCTAAGGGATTGTCCCTAAGTGCTGATAGCGGTGCTTATGCAGCTTCAGCGCCCAGGGCGTTTCCAAAGCTTCTAGCCGCAAATTTAGAGCCAAAGCACTATCAAAGGCTAATCACCTTCGCAACAACATAGCAGATAAAGCACCACAGCGTGCTTCGCTCTCCAGTTCATCAAGCTCTAAGCTCGCGCTTCGTAGCGGAGCTAAGAGATTATCCCTAAGTGTTGATAGCGGTGCTTATGCAGCTTCAGCACCCAAGGATATTCCCAAGGTCCTTAGCCGCGAAGCTAGAGTTGAAGCACTATTTAGTGCTAATCCCCTCTGCGATGATAAAAAGAACAGGACATCATCCTACGCGTAATCCAACAGAGCCTCTGCGCTGGATCGTTTAGGCCCAACTGGGTCTGACCTGCGGGAATTCCTGACAAGCAAACGGAAGTCAGAATCTCTCCAAACTTTTTCCTCCCGTTGTCAACAAGTGGGATGTCAGTTGGTGACAGTCTACTCAGTCCATTGCCGGCTAGGATCGATCCCCGCCACTCCTCTAGACCGACGATCAGTTTTTGATCGACTGTCGGTGCAAGCTCCGGTGAAACATCGTAAAAGGAGCATATCGCGAGATCTGCCCTCTGCATCTGTTAACATGACCGGAAGAGGACGAGAGCTGCGTAGGAGCAGACGAGCGTCCCACGACACTCCCTACAGCTCCCCAGATCCGATTATAGCCCAGGCTTGGGCGAAGTTTTGGTTCATGAAGAAGGCGTCTTCCGAAACACCAGATCTAGGGTTGCAATACCCTACAATTATGAATAGCCATCTTCCTCAACTGCAGTAACCTCACCAAAACCAATGAGAGGATTAGTCTGATGGTCTGATGAAGAAGACGAAGACAGTGGGTATGCCTCTTCAGCGACAGTCAGCTCGGTACGAACATACAAAGATCTATGAATATGGCTGAAAATGGTAATGATGACCTTCGTCGACGTTTGGAAGCTCAGGAGCAAACTTCCAAGACCCAACAAGAACCTTTGGACAACATTTAACAGATGCTCGCTCAACTCCTCAATAACCGGAATAATAATGATACTGAAAGTAACCATGATGAGGAAGAACATCTTAGCAATGAACAGCCAAGGACGGAGAAGTCGAAGGAGGATTCTTCTTTGGACGCTGAAGTCCTTAAAGGCATCCAAGCTCAAATCGCATCCCTAACTCAGAGGGATGAATTAAAGAAAGTAGGGGTAGTCCGTCCTTACCCGCTGGAGTGGGATTCAGTACCATACCCACCAAAGTTCAAACCACCAACGTTACATACGTACGATGGTAAGAGCTCATCGAACCAGCACATCTACTATTTCCGGTCTCAGACTGGTAATGTTATAGACAATGTGCTATTATGGCTAGGCTGTTCATTGGCACCTTAAAGGGGGTAGCATTCGACTGGTTCCGAAGTCTCCCTCCGGGTTCCGTCAATTCCTGGATTAACCTGGAAACCCGATTCCTTTCTCGTTTCTATGAGGACGATACCGAGGTAATCATGGACAAACTCCTCTCTACCGTACAGAAGAAGGGCGAATCTATCCGTGACTACATTGGGCAGTTCAGAAACTTGTCTCTGATGTGCCCAGCAGGGATGCCATTACCCATGCTTTTACAGACGTGCAGGCACAACTTCTTAGACCAAGTAGAAGTTCGCATGGGGGCTGTCAAAGCCCATACCTGGAAAGAACTGGTCGAGCAAGCTGAGATAGCCGAAAAGTCGGCTAAAAAGTTCGAACCATCCACCCCTAAAGGCAAATGGGGTATGAGCAATAAAGGACGTGGCGACATGGCGCAGTCTTCTCAAGCCAAAGGGAAAGAGACTATGTCCGTAGAATTGTCAGGGGATGTTCAGTCGAAGGCCAAGAAGAGCGGCTTCAATAATCAGGAGTCTAAGTTTCCTCCGAAACAGTACTCCTTCAAAGACGATCAGGTGGCCACAATATTCCATTTACTTCACAAAGGGAATAAATTAAAGCTGCCAAATGCTCGACGCCCCAGTGAAATAGGATGCACGAATGATCCCAAATACTGTCTCTTCCACAGGATGATTCACCATCCTACCGATAAGTGCTTTGTCCTCAAGGACAGAATTCAAGCTTTGGTCGACGCAGGAGTCCTGACGTTGAAGTCAGAGCAAAAGAAAGTCACTGCAAACATGGTGACCCTCGAGTTCGGCAAAACCCCAAAGGTCACAGTTCCTGATGGGACCTTTCCGATTCCTGCACCACGGCTGGAAGTCAAGCATCCTTCAGCTAAAACTCAAGATCATAGGGGTCTTGTTCCCTTGACATTGAAGACAGGGGAAATCATGTGGATACACCCAGACCTTGTCCAAAACGAACAATGGGATTCAAAGAAGTTCAAATCAAAGGGCAAATCTTGCAATGTCATCTCCATCCTACCAGACGATGATAATCTTACATCAGCTTCTCTCAGCGATTCTGAAGGAGAAAAGCACGCTTGCACAACGCAAGCTGATGTACCTCAGCCAACAGGTACTCAATCCAGAAAATCATACTTAAAACAGTATGAGAAAGCTACTGACGAGACACGACAGCAAACGACGTCAGTACACGTACCTGTATCCACTTTAGTTCCGACCAAGGGAAAGGAGAAGTCAAAGGAAGTCCGGTTCGACCATGTCCTGAAGAAGCCTTCAGGCCCAGGGCTTGACACGCCCTTTCATTTTGATATATTGGCCCAGCTGGCTAATATCCCGGCTCGTATTATCATACACGAGCTCCTTCGTCTCTCAAAAGAAACAAGAGAAGCACTCAGAGATGCACTGGCCAATTCAAAGTCATTCCTGACGTACATGCCAGAAATCCCTAAAGATGACGCCCCATCTTCTTGCCCTGAGTGCCATCATGTGCAATCGAAGGTACCGACTATTACCTTCACAGCAGAAGATATGCTTCTCAAGGATAACAAGCACGATCGACCCTTATACTATATTGGATACATCAGTTCAACATGCATTGAAAGGGTACAGGTTGACCCGGGGTCTGCACTCATCATTATCCCCAAAAGGCTCATCTACTTTCTCGGTATACCACTATATAGGTTGTTCGCAACCACTACTACAATATACGGTTTTAATGCCGGAAGTAGTCATCCACTCGGGAAAATTTGGCTCCGTTGCCGAATCGGGAGCCTGAAGTCAGAAGTGATGTGTGTACGTGCCGGAAAAAGGAGAAAGATTAGTGATGGGTGTAAAGATTTTCTTGAATCAAATGAAACTATTACAACTAGACTTTTCCTTCCGGTTACAAGGGAGGGAGGATGTTGAGTCTTGAATCCCCCCTTTGTTTAATGCTGGGTTCTTCGTGTGGCGGTGGAGAGTGAATCTTGTTCTCTGTTGACCGGATGACCGTCTGGACCTTCGGGGATCTACTCCTCGGCAAGTAGAAGGAGTAACACAGCTCCGTCTACCAAAACTCTCTCAGAGAAGGTAGGCGAAGAGCAGCTGGTACGCAGCAAGCTTGCTGAAGACTCTCCCTCTTTGTTGATGATCTCCTCTTTGATGCCTGTGATTGATAGGTAGTGAAAAATGCATAATTGACATCATATATACCATCGCATTTGCACATTTATTCATATTATAATGCACAATTATAATATTCTTTATTTAATATGTGCAGGCCTCAAATTATCAATTTAATAAAGAATAAAGCTAAAAGAGCCCAAAAGCCCAGATCCAAGCCCATGTTTGAAGCCCAGGTGAAGAAGCGCAAATACAAAGATTCAAAATGCAAATACAAGGGCTAAAAGTTGCAAATATCAGAAATTAGGGTTGGATAGACTTTTATCAAACCCTAAACACCTGCGGGATAAGGATAAAAAGCCAAGATAAAGAGGAATTCGTGGAGAGAGGATTTGAAGAAATCTAGATTAGAGTAACTTGATTATCAAGTTATCTCGAAAATCTAGATTAAAAGGCCAGGATCACACTTATAAAAGCAGAAGCCCACATGGACGGACCAGGAGAGGCCACGCGCCAAAGCGCGTGGCCAACAGAGCCAGGAGTGCCGCGGAGGCGCGGCAAAAGCCGTGGGAACGCGGCAATTTAGATAGGGATGGATACCAGGTTTCATGGTGATGTTTATCCGGGACTCCTCTACATTCTGCACTATAAATATCAGAGCATTCGCAACAGGGAGGGGCATGCAGAGACGATTAGGGTTTGCTTTAGCTATTTTTATTCAAAGTTGTAATTTTTATTTCAAGTTCTTTGTGGAGAAGAAGGAGACAATTGTGTAACCGGAGATCCATCAATAAAGGTCACTCTTTGTTCTCTGTTAAATTTCTGCAATTATTTTATTCTTTTGCAATCTCTCGTGTTTTAATCTTCGATCTCTTCTTGTTTTCGTTTTTCTTTATTTTTGCAGTCTTTCTCATTAGATAAAAACCAAAAAATTAAATAATTGAAAAAGCAAAAAAAATGATGATGAAGAACTAATCCTCCTAGTGGTTTGCTGAGATTCTTGAAGCAACCCTAGAAGCAATTAAAACTTGATCCGATTAATGAACATCACTAGAAACCCTAGGTTTAAAAGGCAACTAATTCTAGAAGATTAAAAATACTTAAAATTCTTAATCTAGGCTACATGATAAAAGACTTTTCATGACTTCAACTTAAGAACTAGGACAACATAAGTTGGGATTCGTCTTCTATTAGGCTGTACCTAGATGTTAGGAGGAACCATAGTTAGGTTTTGAGTAATGTAACTTAGTTAGAATCGTGTATTAATTTCTCTTGCTTGATATAATTGCAATAACCTAGGGTGAGTCATATTAATCTTAAGATGAAGATCAAGCTCTTTAATTTGCAATAGGGTTGTGGTAGAAGATCAGCAAAACCACGTTTTAATCTCATATTTTCATCACAAATCTAATCTTTTTCTTCTTACTTGAAGCATACAAGGGAATCGGCCGAAAAGCTTGCATCGCATCCTTCCCTGAGGATCACGACCCGCTCAAGCCCTTGCTACAGCGGATTCGCATTGAGACTAAGACAATCTGAACTCTATTTTATTCTCAATCAAATTTTGGCGCCGTTGCCGGGGAAGGAACGGCACGATTTCTTTGTTCTGATCATTCTTTCTTTTCTGTTGCAGGTACAGAGAACAGGAAGCAGAAATAGAACAGCAGAAGACACATATTGCAATCCAGTGCCTCTGCCCTCGAAGGCAGAGCATCTGGACCTACAACTTTGCCGCGTTTCCACGGCCAAGCCGCGGGTCCGCGGCAGTTGTAGTTGACTACTGATAGATTTTTCTGCAGGTTGCTCTGCAGTGCAAAATTCTATTTTCTGCTGTATTATTACTTCTCTGTGATCACTCTGCAACTGCTAATAATTAACATTAACCTATTTGTTGAAAAAAAAAAATATTTTTAGACTCTTGCATTTTAGGGCACGTGTCTATTTTTAATTCTTTAATTCTGTTGAAGAGTGCTGGCGACAAGGTACGTTTGCATAATCATATAGATTAGGAAGCACTCTTGGTTGTTTACCGCTTTCTTGAGTGATTACTTTTCTACCGCTTTACACGTACACTAATCCATTTTAAGGGCATAACCCATAACAAAGATAAGGTGGGGATTTCATCACCCTTCCTTGGCCCACAAATCATACCAGTCACACTCACAACCCTAACCCTAATTAAAACTTGACTAGACGTTGGCCCTAAGGTAACTCGGACTCAATAGGAGATTGACCGAAGAAGGAAAGTTGTTCGAAATTAACCCTTGCCAAATCGGTGTCTAGCGAAGGATTGAGGGCCGAAAGCCCGAAGAACGGTGGTTATTTAATTAAGGAACGTCTCTGACGGAAAACCTCCCACCGGTCTTGCCCTGAACTGGCCGATTAGCTCGTGGTTAACGTCGACAATAGACCTCCTAAGGACAGTCTAAAGTTAGGAGTCGTCTAGGTCAAGGATAACCCTAGAATAGGATTTTTGTTTGTTTTTCTTTTTCTTTTTGATTGATTGGGTGAACTTGTTTGCTGATTGTGCATGACCGCTTGGTCGAGAGACCCACTCACATCCCGGCTAACTAGAACTAGTTCACCACCCGAGCTCAAGCCCGACTCACACATGGCACAACAACAGTCACTCCAAGATAGGTTCTATCCCATTAGAACCTCTCTTCCTTCTTGCATCTAGCTCACTATCGAAAGTGTTGACCCATATGAACTCAAGCCACAATACATCAACACTCTTCCCAAATTTCACGGACTTGAATCTGAGGATGCATACTTCTTCATAAGGGAATTTGAAGAAGTATGTCAAATGATTAATATGCCTAAGTTAGGAGACGATGCTATCAAACTTAGGTTTATCCCCTTTGCTTTGAAGGATTTAGCAAAGAAATGGCTCTACAGTCTAGAGGCCGGTTCTATATCTTCTTGGGATAATTTCATTAAGGCCTTCTTAAAGAAATTTTATCCCGTTCACAAGACTGCACTGATTAGGAAGAATATCCTCCAGTTTAAGCAAACAGCCAATGAACCTTTTTGGAAATACTTCGAGCGTTTTAAGGATCTCCTTGCCCAATGTCCTCACCATGGGATAGAGAAATGGCGACTTTGCCAAGTTCTCTATGATGGATTAGATTATTCTACTAAAACACTGTTAGAATCCATGTGTCAAGGAGGATTTCTGCAAAAGAATGAAGATGAAGGATGGACATTGTTTGAGGAATTAGCTGAAAAATCCATCCAATGGGACCCTACTCCTGAAAAATCTAGGACTAATGACCCTACTTCTTCTAAGGAGGTATCCATTCCATTGAGGCCAACGTAGCAACCGATGCTAAGTTAGCTGCTGTTATGCGTAGACTAGAGGCTCTTGAAACTAAAGAGCCAGTCTCTGTGAACCAAGTCAGCCCAACATCTTCGGCGGGCTGTACTTATTGTCAAGATATGAACCATGTGTTCGAGGAATGTCCTGTTTTCATCGCGCATCAAAGCTTGCCCGAACATACGAGTGCGGCCTTCACAAGGCCCGCCAACAATCCTTATGCGCCCACCTACAATCCCGGTTGGAGAAACCATCCCAATTTCTCATGGGGCCCAAGTAACAATGAGCAGATTAGGCCCAAATTCTCCAACAATTTCCAAAATCCGCCCTATCAGCAAGGTTTTCCCAGTCAAAATCAGCCACCTTCTTTCCAATATACACAAATGGAAACAAGGATGTCCAACATGGAAAGGAAGATGGACACCCTAGTTAAAAGCCAAGACACGCTGGCTCAAGCCCTAAGTAGGATAGAGCTCCAATTGAACCAGCAAGAGAGACAGAGGGGTACCCTACCGAGTCAACCATTGCCTAACCCTAGGAATCCTAGGCCAGCCAATGAGGCTCAAGACCCAAATCAGTGTCATATGGTCCATACACTCAGATCGGGGAAACAAGTTGATAATCAAGTATCCATGCCATCGGATCCATCCACTTCCATTCCATCTAGCTCCACTCCTTCTCCATCCAGCCCCAAGGAAACTGAAGCTGAAAAGTCAGCAGATCAGTTGCACCAGCCTATAGCTCCATTTCCAAATAGGCTTAGAAGCAACAACAATGCACACATGGAGAAATTATAGAGGTGTTCAATCAAGTTAGGCTCAACATTCCACTTCTTGATGCAATCCAACAGGTCCTAGTTATGCCAAATTCATTAAGGACATGTGCACCAAGAAAAGAAAGACTAATGTGCCTAAGAAGGTTTTTCTAGCCACTAACATTAGTGAGCTACTGTCCAACCAGATCCCTATCAAGTATAAGGACCCAGGTTGCCCCACCATTTCTTGCACCATAGGTCGAGCCGAAATCAATCGAGCACTCCTCGATTTAGGAGCCAGCATCAATTTGCTCCCTTTCTCCGTGTATCAACAACTTGGATTAGGTGAACTCAACCCGACCCAAGTTACTATTCAGTTGGCTGACCGCTCTATCAAAGTTCCAAAGGGAGAGATCAATGACGTTCTTATACGGGTTGGAGAATTCATTTACCCGGTAGATTTCATTGTCTTAGAGACACAACCTGTGTCTAATCCTAGGTCCCAAACTCCCCGTTATCTTAGGAAGACCGTTCCTAGCAACCGCTAATGCAATTATAAATTGTAGAAACGGTTCCATGAGACTGACTTTTGGGGATATGACCAAGGAAGTCAATGTTTTCAACCTAGGTAAGCATCCCTACGATGTGACCGACCAACCCTTTGAGGTTAACTCCATTGAGAACATGACGAGTGAGCATAATGATGAGATCATATTTGAGTCAGAGGAAGAGGAAGAGTTAGAAACAAATGATATCAGTCTTGATGAGATCGAATGGGAATCAAATCTGAGTTCGATAGAAATGGGAGATTCTAGCATCACACCGCCACCCATTGAGCCAACTCCTTCTTTGGAGTTAAAAGCCTTGCCAAACATCTTAAGTACGCCTATCTAGGTGAACAAGAGACGTTACCGGTCATAGTTGCATCTAATTTGACCAATAGGCAAGAGGAGGACCTGCTGGCAACCCTTAGGAGACATAGGGAAGCCATTGGTTGGACTATGGCAGATATTAAGGGACTGAGCCCTACGATAGTCCAGCATCGTATTCATCTTGAGGAAGGGACTAGACCGAAAAGGGATCCACAGCGTAGACTAAACCCACTTATGCAGGAGGCTGTACAAGCCGAGATAGTAAAACTGTTAGATAATGGGATAATTTATTCCATTTCCGATAGCGAATGGGTTAGCCCAATGCACGTGGTCCCTAAGAAGTCTAGCTTTACGGTGGTAGAGAACGACAAACATGAGTTAGTGCAAACACGATTGCCTACCAAGGTGAGAGTATGCATAGACTACCGTAAGTTGAATGCAGCCACTAGGAAAGATCATTTTCCCCTCCCTTTCATCGATCAAATGTTGGAAAGATTAGCAGGTCATGAGTATTACTGCTTTTTGGATGGGTATTCAGGGTATAACCAAATCCCTATAGCCCCGGAGGATCAAGAGAAAACAACGTTCACGTGTCCATTTGGGACATTTGCTTACCGTCGAATGCCTTTCGGCCTATGCAATGCCCCCGCCACATTCCAACGTTGTATGTTAAGCTTGTTTTCTGATATGGTCGAGCGTTTCCTAGAGATTTTCATGGACGACTTCTCAGTCTATGGAAATTCATTTGACCAGTGTCTCCATCATTTGGAGCTAGTGCTGAGTAGGTGCACCGAGAAGAACTTGACCCTCAATTGGGAAAAGTGTCACTTCATGGTGCAACAAGGGATTGTCCTAGGTCATGAGATATCTAGGGAAGGGATTAAGGTAGACAAGGCCAAAGTGGAAATCATTGCGAAACTTCCACTTCCTCGATGCGTGAAGGACATTCGATCCTTTTTAGGACACGCCGGATTTTATCGTAGGTTCATTAAGGACTTTAGCAAAATTGCTAGACCCCTTACAAACCTTCTTGCTAAGGACGTGTCCTTCATTTTTGATGATAGGTGCCATAGTGCTTGGGAGAAATTGAAAGTGGAACTTATATCTGCCCCTATCATCTCACCTCCGGACTGGTCCAAGCCTTTTGAGATCATGTGTGACGCTTCTGATTTTGCGATAGGTGCTGTCTTAGGACAGCGTAAGGACAATAAGCAGCACGTGATCTACTATTCGAGTAGGACGCTTAATGAGGCCCAAATGAACTATACTACCACCGAGAAGGAATTCTTGGCAGTAGTGTTCGCTTTGGAGAAATTCCGTCCATACCTACTTGGGACTAAGACCACGATCTTCACTGACCATTCTGCTTTGCGATACCTTATGCTTAAGAAAGATGCGAAGGCCCGACTCATTCGTTGGATCCTTCTACTGCAAGAATTTGATCTCGAAATTCGAGATAAAAAAGGTGTCGAAAATGTCGTAGCTGACCATCTCTCTCGTGTGCCCAACGCACCTTCTGTCGAGCTGCCCATCAATGACAATTTTCCCGATGAGCAACTTCTAGCCATCTCTAAGGAGCCATGGTTTGCTGACATAGTAAATTACTTAGTCACAAACCAAACACCACCTAGTTGGTCCAAACAGGATAGATACCGTTTCTTGTCTCAAGTTCGGTATTACATGTGGGAAGATCCTTATCTTTTCAAATATTGTAGCGACCAAATCATTAGGAGATGTGTCCCCGACGAGGAGACTAGAAGCGTGCTAGCTTTTTGTCATGAGTTCGCTTGCGGTGGACATTTTGGTCCACGCAAAACTGCCGAGAAAATTCTGCAAAGTGGCTTTTATTGGCCAACTGTGTTTAGAGATGCATTTGAGTATTGCAAGACTTGCACAAGATGTCAAATGATAGGAAGAATTTCCAAACGAAATATGATGCCCCTAAATCCCATTCTAGAAGTAGAACTTTTCGACGTATGGGGCATTGATTTTATGGGACCCTTCCCTAATTCGTTTGGGCACCAATACATCTTGTTGGCCGTAGACTATGTGTCGAAGTGGGTAGAAGCTGTCCCTTGCAAGACAAATGACAACAAAGTTGTTGTCAAATTCTTGAAAGATAATATCATCTCACGCTTTGGAATCCCTCGAGCCATCATTAGCGACAATGGCACACATTTTTGCAATAGAACTTTTGAAGCTCTTATGCGAAAATATGCCATAACACATAAGTTGTCTACGCCCTACCATCCTCAAACTAGCGGACAGGTAGAAGTTTCCAATAGACAGGTCAAGCTCATCTTGGAGAAGACTGTGAATCAGAATAGGAAGGACTGGTCCATCAAACTGGTGGATGCCCTATGGGCATATAGGACTGCCTACAAGACGATTCTAGGAATGTCTCCCTATAGACTAGTCTTTGGAAAGGCTTGCCACCTTCCTGTCGAGCTAGAGCACCGGGCCCTATGGGCAATTAAGCAGCTAAATTTCGATTTAGATAGAGCCGGTGAGTTTCGGAGATTACAAATTTCTGAACTAGAGGAGTTGAGGAATGATGCATACGAGAATGCGAAGATTGTGAAGGATAGAGTTAAGGTTTTTCACGATAAATTCATCACGAGAAAAACTTTTGTCCAAGGACAAAAAGTTTTACTTTACAACTCTAGACTTCATCTCTTTCCGGCAAATTGAAGTCAAGATGGACAGGACCATTCATTGTTAAGACGGTGTTTCCACACGGAGCCATAGAGATCTACGATCCCAAAAATGGCAATTCATTCAAGGTAAATGGTCAACGTCTTAAAATCTTTTTGGAGTCTGTGCCGGAAGCTAATGCGGCGATGGGTCTTTTTGACCCACTGTATCGGTGATTATATCTTTCTGTCAATTCATGCATTCCATACATTTCATTCATACATTAGGGACAATGCATGAAATAAGTGTGGGGGAAGGGTATATAAAATAAAAAAAAATAAAAAAAAATATATAAAAAAATTTTTTTTTTTATAAAAGGACAGTATTTTGACTTATTTTTTTGAAAGAAATCTAAGTTAGTTTTAAGGATTAGGAAAATCATGATTAGGATTTCTAAAAACTTGGTCAAAATAAATAAATTGTTTAAATTTTAGGTATAGGAGGAGAAATTGAATAAATAATTAGTCTTGATTTTTACCTTAATGAATATTGCATACCTAATGCATATCTAGGATTCTAAGACAAAGACCCTTGTGCCTCATATATAAAAAAAAAAAAGAAAAAAATCACTAATAAAGCTGGATACATGTGCCTCAAGAAGCATAAGTATTCACGCCTAAAGGTGAATGCAAAAAAAAAAAAAAAAATAAAAAAAAAAAAATAATACCTTAGTTTTGTGGCCTAGTTCACTTAAATTTGAGTCCGCGGGGTGTTTTCTCACCTGGTGCCCTAAGACCGACCGGTTTGGGAGTCACCGACTTTAAGTTCGCTACATGGGTGGATTAGAAAGTCCGAGGGAACTAAGGAAAAATTACTTATATGTACTAACACATCTAATAATCAATTAGTTAGGTATTAGGGCCTCAAGAAGCCTTGATGCTTATACGAAAGAAAATTAGATGAGTTATACATGCAAAAAAAAAAAAAAAAAAAAAAAAATTATATTAACACATCTAATAGCCAATTAGTTAGGTATGAGGGCCTCAAGAAGCCTTGATACTTACACGAAAGAAAATTAGATGATGTTATAAAAATAATAAAGAGGCATGAGAGTCCAAGTTAAGGAGTTCCTAGTAAAAAAACAAAGGATGCATATGATTTTTGGTAACGAAAAAGACTATATTAGAAATTCAATTTAATTCTTACCTAAAATGGACAACAATTGACTTTATTAAGACTAGGTTTGAGGAATGAATAAAAATGAGGATCCTAAAAACTTAGAGGACTACTTAGTCTCTTCAATAATAATTCAAATATTTTCCTTTTATGGATTTGTGGGTGTAATCCGCTGAAAACCCTCACGAGACAACACTCGTCCTCTAGGGTAACCTAGAGGTTTAACGGCTTGTTGCACATGCTAAGTGCAACCGTGATTCCTACGAAAGTGAGTTAGCTAGGTTAGATTTTTCTCTTTCCTTTTGATTTTTACTCGAGGACGAGCAAAAAGATAAGTGTGGGGGTGTGATAGGTAGTGAAAAATGCATAATTGACATCATATATACCATCGCATTTGCACATTTATTCATATTATAATGCACAATTATTAATATTTCTTTATTTAATATGTGCAGGCCTCAAATTATCAATTTAATAAAGAATAAAGCTAAAGAGCCCAAAAGCCCAGATCCAAGCCCATGTTTGAAGCCCAGGTGAAGAAGCGCAAATACAAAGATTCAAAATGCAAATACAAGGGCTAAAAGTTGCAAATATCAGAAATTAGGGTTGGATAGACTTTTATCAAACCCTAAACACTGCTGCGGGATAAGGATAAAAAGCCAAGATAAAGAGGAATTTCGTGGAGAGAGGATTGAAGAAATCTGGATTAAGAGTAACTTGATTATCAAGTTATCTCGAAAATCTAGATTAAAAGGCCAGGATCACACTTATAAAAGCAGAAGCCCACATGGACGGACCAGGAGAGGCCACGCGCCAAAGCGCGTGGCCAACAGAGCCAGGAGTGCCCGGAGGCGCGGCAAAAGCCGTGGGAACGCGGCAATTTAGATAGGGATGGATACCAGGTTTCGTGGTGATGTTTATCCGGGACTCCTCTACATTCTGCACTATAAATATCAGAGCATTCGCAACAGGGAGGGGCATGCAGAGACGATTAGGGTTTGCTTTAGCTATTTTTATTCAAAGTTGTAATTTTTATTTCAAGTTCTTTGTGGAGAAGAGGAGACAATTGTGTAACCGGAGAGGAGATCCAATAAAGGTCACTCTTTTGTTCTCTGTTAAATTTCTGCAATATTTTATTTCTTTTGCAATCTCTCGTGTTTTAATCTTCGATCTCTCTTGTTTTCGTTTTTTCTTTATTTTTGCAGTCTTTCTCATTAGATAAAAACCAAAAAAATTAAATAATTGAAAAGCAAAAAAATGATGATGAAGAACTAATCCTCCTAGTGGTTTGCTGAGATTCTTGAAGCAACCCTAGAAGCAATTAAAACTTGATCCGATTAATGAACATCACTAGAAACCCTAGGTTTAAAAGGCAACTAATTCTAGAAGATTAAAAAATACTTAAAATTCTTAATCTAGGCTACATGATAAAAAGACTTTTCATGACTTCAACTTAAGAACTAGGACAGCATAAGTTGGGATTCGTCTTCTATTAGGCTGTACCTAGATGTTAGGAGGAACCATAGTTAGGTTTTTGAGTAATGTAACTTAGTTAGAATCGTGTATTAATTTCTCTGCTTGATATAATTGCAATAACCTAGGGTGAGTCATATTAATCTTAAGATGAAGATCAAGCTCTTTAATTTGCAATAGGGTTGTGGTAGAAGATCAGCAAAACCACGTTTTTAATCTCATATTTTCATCACAAATCTAATCTTTTTCTTCTTACTTGAAGCATACAAGGGAATCGGCCGAAAAGCTTGCATCGCATCCTTCCCTGAGGATCACGACCCGCTCAAGCCCTTACTACAGCGGATTCGCATTGAGACTAAGACAATCTGAACTC